>JAIPRN010000975.1:0-57922 GCA_025469175.1 Geopemphigus sp. TES_GeoC_2020 | reverse complement strand
ACATATACATATACACATATACATATACACATATACATATACACATATACATATACACATATACATATACACATATACATATACACACATATATACACATATACACATATACATATACACATATACATATACACATATACATAAACACATATACATATACACATATACATATACACATATACATATACACATATACATATACACATATACATATACACATATACATATATACACACATACATATACACATACACACATACATATACACATACACACATGTATACGTTTATGTACTCACGTGGCGATCGCGGGTACCCAATAGCGTAATATAACGCCAATAGTAATTTGGGAAACGTTTGTGTTTCTCTTTGTAAATCACCGCGCGCGTCCGCGTATGTATACACGATAATTATTATAATAACGTAAATCCAAGCTCACGCGCAACGGGCCAACGATAATCGCGTTAAATCATTTTATTTCTAGTAATAACGGGCGTCCGTGTCGCGTTATTACTGTTACGTCGTATTTTCCAATATTATACACGCTTGTAACGAGATTTACGAGTCGAGGCCGAATATTCCGTTAATTGTCGTTGTTCGTACGCGTACGTGTCGTGTACACACGCCACGCTCCGGTTCCGATCGTTTTCGTTCCGACGAATTATTTATCGTCCCCACCGACCTGCCCCCCGTAATTATTATTATCGTTCCTTGGCCGGACGTTTTATTTCGGGGAAACGAATTCGTAGCGTGCCGTCTCGTAACGACGATTTACCGTATGTCCGGCGATGATCGTCTTCTTTCGATCGTGTCAATATTATTTTGACAACGAGTGTTTCGAAAAATCGTCGACGTTTACGATCCGGACGTATCCCAAACGCCGCCAAAGAAATCGTCGACGACGGACGATAGCGGAACTCGACGGAGGATTCCCCCCCCCTAAATAGTCTGCGTAAAACGTATTCGTCAATCCGAAGAAACTCGCCGGGTCGTCTTGGCCGTTTTCAGTGTATCGCGTAATGTTTGTTTAACGTCGACAAAATTAATGTCCGATACTAACGTTTCGCGCGTGTTTTACTGACTAGACCGTGTCAACCGCCGATTCAAGCGATATATAGATATACACCCATTCAGGTTTGCTACTAATTTCCGACGATACGCTCTCGTAATAACCGGACCAATAAACACGACGTTTGTAATACGGTCGCGTAAACCGCGGGAGTATTTTCAAATATCATTACCGTTTGACGTTGGAGACGACGTATCGGTGTTAATTATGTTAACGACTTGTGTTACGACGGATAGGCGAATTTGGTCGCGCGAACGTTTCGAAACGTTACGAATAAATACAACTGGAGGCCAAACGCGCGCGCTAACGTACTACGGCGCACGCGTGCTGCTGTGTTGCGGATACGCGAGTTGGTGTTATAAATTATTCGGACCGATTCTAGCGAACGGCGGCGCGCACAAAATACAACGTGTTCGCCGCTGACCGACATATTTAACGATTTTCTAAGCAGGACGACGACGACTACACGGCTGTAACATTTGGCTGTATAGAGCACTTTATACATAACGGCAATCGATACGCGTTATTTTCGTGCTCCTTATACTAAATAGTAGTCGAGTAATCGAGTAATCGAGAAGATATCCACGTTCAATTTATTTATATACACGCGTACGTACACGATATACGGTCGTCGTTACTATTTTCGAATTCGCGAAATATTTACGGGCGTGCACGTAATATTTGTCCTACGGGCCATTTTTTAATTATTACCGCGACCGAAAGTGACCGTCAGCGCGTAGATCCGTAAAATATTACGTAGGCGTTAAAGGTCAACCGTGTAATGTGTACATTACGGGAGGAAAAATGTTCCGCGTGCGTTAAAAATTATCAGCACCTTACGCGCCGCGCGAGTTTTCTATATACGCGTTCGAGTTCTAATATTATAATAATGGCTCGGTCGTTCGCCAAAAGAACTATTTTTTAATACACCGGTTGGAAATGAATAGCCACGGTACGGCATGTACCGGTTGTTGTTTTACGGTAATAGTGGTAATAGCGGTGGTAATAGTACACATCCGCGCATAATATTATACGCGTGTATAAATAATACGTCGTGTATACACAACGGTATATCAACTTGTGGAGAAATACGTTTTTCGTTCGTTTACCGATTATTTGTTCTCTTTACGGAATTCCCTTCGCGCGATCGTTAAGTTTTTTCGCGTCGACATTTTTTTATTTCCCGTTACGTTTATTTATTAATTTCATTTTTTTTCGCCTTCTACGGAGAACGATCGATCAGCGCGTACTCGCAACCCGACGAACAAAATTAGAAACAATGAACGCGCGCGCGGGTCATTGCGGCGCTGCGCGTACGTTAAAACGGTGGCATACGAATGTCAGTTTGTGTCACATGTCCGCGACATGCGCGCGTATGTGTGTGTGTAAGTAACGGCGACCTACCGTACATATAATAAATACGTGTATCGCATGTACGAATTTCAAAAAATAACGTTATAGTAACGCGGTTAGTTGTTACGTAAGTTTATATATGTGAGTGTGTGTGTGTGTAAGATAACAATGAGTAACGGTCGAGTCGATTTTTAATAATTAGAATCGAATACGCGATTGTAAAATACTTTTTCGTTTCGTAATATTTTACGGACGACGCGTGTTTACGTGTAAATGTCGTCTGGAACGTAATTAATCTTTTGATTTACGTTTTTCGTAAACGTGCCGATTTCTGTGTTCGGTCGCGAATTCTGTTTGTCATTCGTATTAAGTAACCGAATTTGTCGAACGAATGTTTAAAAAAAATAAAATATTCGGACAAACGATCTTTTATTCATACATTTCATACACAAACAATGTATAAATAAAAAAAAACATTCAACGCGAAAACTCATTTAACGATGACTACTAGGTTAATGTTTTGTACGAATCGCAAAATCGCAGTGTACGTAATAAAGCGAAGAATAATGGGTTTTTGAAAATACTCGAATTGGATCGGATTTGCGGTATATTGTATTTATATTTATATATACTTACTACGTTAGAATATCGTTTAGGTATAACGATATATTTAAATATCGTAACGTTACTACTAAAATCGTCGGGGAAAAATCGAAAAATGCCTCAAACGAGGATTTAATTGTTAGACGTATAGGCGGAACGGTGGATGGATCAAGTGGAGAAAAGCGTTTGGAGTGTTGTGCGATAAGAGGATCCCAACGAGGCTGAAAGGTAAGTTTTATAAAAGTGTAGCGAGACCAGCTATGTTATATGGTTCGGAGTGTTAGGCAGTGGACAAGAAAATAGAGCAGAGAATGAGTGCGGTAGAAATGAGAATGCTTAGTTGGATGAGTGCGGTGACAAGGAAAGATAGGATATGAAATGAATATGTAAGGGGAAGCGTAGGAGTAGCGTCGATAAGATGAGAGAGAATAGACTTGGATGGTTTGGGCATGTTATGAGTAGAGAAGAATCGGAAGCAGTAAGAATTATCGTGGAAATGAATATCGAAGGAAGAAGACCAAAGAAGAAGTGGGTGAATACGATAGGGATATGAGGACTGCTGGTGCGTGCGTGGAGGATGTGGGAGATCGGGCCAAATGGAGGTTTAGGACGAAGGTGGCCGACCCCAAATAGATGGGATAAAGGCGAGGGAGATGATGACGACGACGTATAGGCGGAACGAAAATAACGCGATACCAATGTACTTATTTTATACGTTCTTTTTAAAAGCTATTTAATGTAATACGGGGGGGGGATAATTTGTTCGATTTTTTTTTAGTTTTTTCGCGCGTAACGTTCATATAAACAACAACGATAATAACGAAGCTATCGTAATAATACTCGGGTGAAAAATTAGAAAATACGAGTAAGAAACGAGTAAACAACCAACGGCTTACTATTGTCGAATTCGTATTTGAGATATACGGACTCGGAGACTTCAACGTGTGTTATGTTTACGATTTACTTTATACAAGTCTATCGATTGTACGTTTTTTCGTGATACACTTAATATTTACGTATCGAAATACGTTTTTAATTAAATAGTAATCGTCGTTAATATGGGCGACGTGGCCACTATGCGCGGTTATATTAAACTCTTGCAGTTTTATTTTAAATTTCGTATTATTATTACGACGCACACTTGTTTTTGCGTTTCTACGGTGCGCTCAGAACTGTTGTCGTTATTATAGCGATTAGAGGTTATGTGTGGCTTATGCGTGTTTATAATCTCGTTAAACGGATTTGTATTTACCTTTATCTAAAATTACGTCGTATTTGATACGGTAAATCGTTTCAAATCCAACGGGGCGATGGGGATTTTATTCCTCAAACGAAATCCGCGCGCGAACATAACGAAATATACGATACATTTTACTCGACTAGAGTAGAAACAACCTCGTGTAGTCTGGATCGGGGTAAGGTGGAAATGTTTTATCGTAACGTTCGTGGCGCGCGTATTACGTATTGCTCGCGGAGTTATGCGTACGGTGGTGGTCATCGGCACAATAATATTTTATCGTATAATCGGTAATTATTTATAATTTTAAAATAGCCCGAAATGATGTAACGCGTCTTAGAAAAATCGCTTCTCGCCGATAACGAATTAACGGGCCATTTGTATACCGTTCACGATCCGATAGATGGACTCGGTCGGTTGTTTTTTTTATTTCGTCGTTTTCCCGTCGGTACCGGAATTATTTATAATCGCGATCGAGGTCTTCGGATTTACTTGTATACGAATATATTACCATTACCGACGCGCAATCGACTCCTAGAGAGGTTCGTGTCGTCAATTAAATCGCCCGTAATTGCGTATCGGCGCGGTCGCGAACACCCATAATTTCGTTGACGGGGCCGATCGTGCGGTAACGCGGACTTGTTAATAATTACTGTTATCACAAAAGCGGTCGTTGGTCTCGAAACACTCGTGGTGTGTCGTGTATTCTACGTTGTCCGAGAGAACCGGGCGATTACCGTTTGTTTTTTCTCTTATCGGTAATTTTTCCAAATTCCAATCCAACGCGTACGACGTTTTTCATCCGGCGTCGTTAAACGCGACGCGCAGCGGCGGCGACTTTTCGGCCGATTCAAATTTTCGCGCGCGCACGTAATCGCGTTACAACAACGGCGTTCTAATTCTTTTACACGTGCGTACGCCGGCGTATTATTCGATCGTTGTTTGGAGAAGAAAGAAGACGCTCGGGAAACGACGACACGACGACGACAGCGGCGGTACACACGAAATCCGTTTTTCTTCGACGGTATTTTTTTCTCTTCGTTTTTTTTTGTTTTTTTGTACCGTAGTCTTTTCTCGCGCTTTTATTATTATTATTATTATGTACGACGGACGCCAGACCTACGGGGCTTCAGGTCTACCGCCGCCGCCGCCACCACCACCACCACCTATTGGCGAACACCCGAAAACCCAACGCACCGGAACGGAACGGTAGCATCGGCAGGGTTTCTCAT
This sequence comes from Geopemphigus sp. TES_GeoC_2020, assembly GCA_025469175.1. Taxonomy (NCBI): domain Eukaryota; kingdom Metazoa; phylum Arthropoda; class Insecta; order Hemiptera; family Aphididae; genus Geopemphigus; species Geopemphigus sp. TES_GeoC_2020. Next base: position 52,429 of record JAIPRN010000975.1, on the reverse strand, counting down.
TTTGTCGACGGCAAGGTCAACTACAACACCAATAACAACATATTATAATACTACGTCCCGTCACATTGAACTCTTACATACACGTACACACACACACACACACAACACTCGCACGCAATAACACACAATAACACATCGCATGTCGTTTGTATAATATGTACCATAGGTCGACGTATTATTATTATTTATCGCGTTGGTTGTTTCACATAAAAGCTATTATTCGGAATTTTTTTCCACGTAACTTTTTCTCCAATGGAAATCGACTTCCGGATTTGACAATGACGAATAACGACGACTAATGCGTTCAGTTTACATTCAAACACGGCGGCCGTTTTTTAAATTGGATTTCGCTTCTTTTTTCTTCCTCCGTTCCTCGCCGTCCTTTATTAGTTTTTGTGCGTTCGTCGTCATTACGACTTAACAACGTGTGTCACGACGTAGCGACCGCGATCCGACGATACGAAAAAAATAATAAAAACGAATATATACGTATAACCGGTAAACGGTTCGTCGGAAACGAGGCTATATAAATGTACAAATCTGTTTCGTATCTTGTATGGCCCGCAGCCGGATTGGTTCTTTTAAATGGGCCGTTATTATAATTTCACGGGTAACACGTTTGACGATGGCTTCTTGGCGCGCGCGCGAAAAAACGCGGATAATTTTTTTCGTTTATTTAAAAATTCCGAAACGAAGTCGGTCGCCGGCGGTGGTGGTTACGTAATTTCGCTTACAATTCGGGTCGGCGATTTTTTTCGCGAGATAAAAAGACTTTGGGCGGACATTTTACGACGCGTGCTGCTTACTTACTATACGACCCATTGACCTTTTTCGAGCGAAACGGTTTTATCGCGCGCTTATCAACGCGCTTACGACCGATCGCGTAATATACACGTTCGTTTGAATTCCAATAACGCGCGCCTTCGTTCGCTCGTCCCGTCACGCGTTTCACCTGTTATCAGGGTAGTTGCTACTTTTTCGCGTTACAATCGTACGTATTTTATAGCGTGTCAAGCGCTCGTTTCGCGTTCCGTTCGGCAACGTAGGTTCTACAAGTTCGTAAACACTCGAAAATTAAGTTGCACATCGAACTAAATTTTGTACAATTTTCACATTCGTTTGTCGGCGTTAATAAACGTTACGGTTTTATTAAAAGCGAAAGTAATATAAAGTACGCTCCAAATACATATATATATATATATATATTTTCGGTACGCGTTTTACGTCCAACCGTATAGTACAAATTATTAATATTGTTACGTAATTATTTAAAATTATCTATACATAAACGTCGGCGGGTGGTGGACTATCCCGTTACGTTTCGTAAATTAATTTTTAACGTTCTATTTTTATTCGTTTTGTTTTTACGTTATACCGAGTACCGTCATTGTTTATGCGTATGTATGTTTTTTTTTTTTTATTACGGCCAACATGACTTATCGACTTGACATTTATGTAATTATACGTTACGAAACGTTGTTTGGATTAGGTACATTTTGTTTGTTGGTTTCGTGTACGCTTAAGTGAAACGCGTGTGCGACAATGTAATAATTGTTTTCTATGTCAAAAATATTTCTCGTTAACGTTCAGCTCGTTATCGGTTTTTATTAATTACGTAATTAATAAACAATCGGCCGTGAACGTATAATACATATATATAAGTAAATATATTTTTAAAAAAATAATCGCTCGGCCGTACAGCGTATAAATATATATTCGCGAGTTTTATTTTTACGTAATACGTCCGATTTAAAAATAGTTAAGTATTATAAGATTAATAATTCAAAAGATCGCGTAATAAATTGTCGGAGAAAGTTGAAAAATGCGTTAAATCATTTTTGATTATATACATATTTTATATATATATATTTGTTCAGAAATTATACACACACACACACACACACACACACACACACACACACACACACGAGTTAAATTCAAAACAAAAATACGATCGCATTTACCGTTGTAAAGTTATTTTGTAGGTAACAAACGTAGATTCGTACGATATCGTTTTTACGTTTACACGAAATTAGAAAATTTTGTAATTTCACGTATTGCCGTTGTGTTGATTTCGAAGTTTGTTCCACGAAGATACCCGACGGTTTTTCTTTAAAATTTTAGTTTCAGGAATATAATTAACGAATACGTAAAAAAGCCGTCTGAAAGTGAATTTCAATTATCGCGACAAATCGTAATATACTTGGACGCCGTTTATTTTCGCGACAGTCTTGTAGAATGACTTGACGAGAATAATTTCTTATATGAGATTGCTTTTATAATCAGGGAAAAAAGAAAGCGATACATTTTTAGCGTTCGGTATATATTTTTGTAAAGATAAAGCGACGAATAAAAAACGTTTCCGAAATAATTTCGATAATCTATTTTATCGTCGACGACGAGTTGATTTAAATCATCCGTATTCAATCGAGCGTAAAATTGATCGAGACGTTTCACTGGATAGTATCCCTATACATATAAAACACGTATAGATGCACATTTGGATCGAGAAATGTTTTTATGTCCGTTAACGTTTTAAACCAATTTTAGAATTTTCCGTTAAAACGAACGTTATACGTAATACAACGTATACACGTTACGCATCGAGCGTCGTTACCAAACATTTGTCGATACGTCCGCACGACTAAGAAGGCGAGTTATATTTTTCGTTTTACCAGCGATTAAAACATAATAGTTTTAGTGGCGAGGACATATTTCTCGAACGTGGTCATATATATTAAACGTAAATTAAATTTTGGGCCTATTGCAAAAAAGAGAAACGAACAACGGCTCGTGATCAACGTATATAGTTGACGGACCACTCGTATAATGTGGAACGGCTGAATCCAATTAATCACAACTCGGTGCGCGCGAGGTCTTGGGCGATATACGGTCGTGTATATATACATATATATTACACGCGGCAAAATAATACCCTATATAGAAACAATCACGTTTTTTATTTTTACTTTTCGTCGCTCCACCGCGCCCACTGAATATGTCGACCGCGTACATTTTTTTCACTCGATATACAAATATCGATGCATAATCTTACAGGGGGGGGGGCACAGAGGTTTTTTCTCACCTACGCGCGCGCGTATGTACAAATAAATACGTTTCTCGTTTTCCCGCAGTTCGAAATATCGCGATAGCAGCCGTTATTGTACCGACGTATCAATAATTTCGGTATTTTTTTATCACGGGCCGCCGCCAGGCTGTATACCATCGGGTAATATCGACGGTCTTCTTCGTTAGAATTTTTGACGGAAATGTACACGCGTCGGTTTCGAATAGGCGGACAAAAATCTCCGAGCGATTTATCGTTCGCGTTTGAGACGACACGGTGAGATACTATTGCGTAGTGGACGACGAAACGTACCATTTTTATCGGATATTTCTAGACCGGTAGTGGAGACGTCCCTTCTAATTACAAAGTCACCATGTAATATCTATTATCGCGATCGATATACGGGTGGTATTACCGTTTCAGTTGAACTACGGGAAAGACGATTATTACGACGGAATTTTGAAATAATAATCGTTCACGATCGGTATATCGGCCAAGTATTTCCATTTATTCGCGTCGGTTCTGTAGTTGGAAAAATGTAGCCGTTCGAAAATCAATAATTTACGTTCGATTAAAGTATACGATACAAGTACATTTCCCCGTTACAGGAAAATGGTTAGTAAAACCGACGAACGATTTAATAACGAATAAAAAAGACGGGAATAAAATTTGTTTAAAAAATGGCGGGCGGAATTTAAAGATAACGTTGGGACAAATCACCGTTCGATAAAAAAGAAATTACGTTTAATTCGTGTACGGGTAACGCGTTTCCGCGGGGACAGTGCGAAAAATGTAAGCGCCGTGGTAAAAATAAAATAGGACGTGTGCGGCGCGTACTGTTTAACAATACCACGACCGCGCTCACGGTATACACACACACACACACATACACACAAGGTCGAGTATAGATTGATGGCCCTTAAGGTAGCGAACGAAAATGTGTTATCGAGTGGTCCGATCGGCGGCGGTAGTGCGTATACGTACAACAAGTGTGTCTCGAAGTAGTAAGTGTCCCGAAGCGGCGACTGACGTACGCGAACGATTGTTTCGTGCGGGGGTGGCCTTATCCGGCGAAATAACGACCAAAAAAACGAATACAATCCACGAGAGCAGCAGCGCGACGAACGTTTAAATACACGCGTTGCGTTATACGCCAGACACGTCATACGCGAAAAACAAATCGCCTTTAAGACGGCGATGGTGGTGGGATAAGAGTCGCAGTACCGATCAGAATTTCGGGCAGCGGACGAGAAATTAAAACACACGACGTCGGTGGTACGACGGTCGAGTGGAGTCGACTAGAAGAAAGTAACGCGTATACAAAGAGGTAGTAGCGTGGAGGTAGTTGGGGCGTGTAGAAGTGGCAGTGTAGGCGAGATACGTTTTGTTGTATATGGATCGAGATGGGTAAACGCGGAATAGAAAGGCCAAAAACGTATATAGTTAGGTTTAACGAGTTTTTATTGTCTTATTTGACGCACGTCGTCCGAGGTGTACACCTATTTATGGCGACGGTTTTTATTCATTTAGAAATCATTTCGTTCCTATCGACGATACCGTCGATGATATTTGTTACTTGACGCCGTTGGCCAGTCGTTCGTCCGATCGGCTTTTCAATATTTCGATAAACGTTTCCGTTAAATATTCGGTAGGTTAAACAATTCGTCGTACCGTACGGTATTTACGTTTCGCCGTTTTCATTACGACGACGACGACGACGACGACGATTTATTACTGTACACGGTATAATACTCTAGCGGCTCGTAGTTTCGTTTAATTATCGAATAAAAGACCGCGCGACGTCTACGTCGTAATAATAATAATTGGTCACCGTTAGTAGTACGTAATACGGCGAATATTGTACGTTTTTGTTTTTTTACGAACGTGTGTGTTTCACGTTCGTGATTTGTTATTGGCCGATTCACCACACATACGTAAATAACGTAACGAGATTGCCGCGGACAGCCGTGTCCTATTATTATATATATTATCAGGTACGCCGCGGGGGGGGAGGAGGAAGGGGAGGCCGTTCGTTCCAACGTTCGTGCGACGTGGACGGCCGTCGTTCGTCTAAATTCGCGGTTTCGTCGGTAACCGATGGTTTCAACTGTACAACGTTCATTTCGGTCTCGTTTTAACGGTAACTCGGCGAAAATTGGTTTTTGAAAATATTTATACGGCGGCGAGACTTATTATTATACCACGTATATGTCGTCGTAATACGAAATCGACGAGTAATATTATTATAGCGGTCGTGTTTTCGCAGGTGATCCGATGATGTCGTCCATGAAACCGGCTCCACTGCAGTTTGTCAAGCTGGCCCCGTCCGATCTCTATCGTTCGGCGCAAGATCAGCTGAACAAAACGGCAGTGGTCGTGAAGCCGAAACCGAAAGAATTCGACGCCGAATGGCAATCGGTAAGAATTTTTCACGGCGTTTTATTATTATTATTATTATGCTCCGCGTGATTAGAGACGTATAATTTTCGAACGGATATTACGTTATGTAATAGTAGTACGACGATAGAAACGAAATGTATGTATATCGTGTTCGAAACAAATTGTAGGTTTTCAATTTAACGGTACGCAAACAGCGGACGTGTTTACGCGGAATAACGATTTTCAAAAAAAAAAAAATTTAGCGCTCGATTTCGTTAAAAATAATACGTCGGTTTTTTCTGTTTTCGGTTATCAAACGCGATCGACGTATCACTTACATTTTACAAACTCGTAATCGTTATCGTATGTACGTATTAAACCGTAAATCGAGAATATCTAGTTACAAAAACAATCGTAATTTCAACTACGTTTCGATATGTGTAGAAGAATCAACAAGAAAAAAGGTCAACCGAATCTAAATGTCGTCGTGATATTCACACAGTTCGAATACGCGCGTTCGGTGCACAGAATGTATGTCAATTTGTAACGGAATGTCGATTGCGTTACGGCGACGAGCGCGCGCGTATATTTTAAATCGAATTTGTTCCCCCCCCACCCCCGTGTGTGTAATCAAATCCGTAGAATCGACGACGTAGACTAACGGTAATATACAACGCGCGTGGGGATACAAACGTAATACGACCACTAATTTGAAAATCATTAAAGCGCGCGGCGACGACGATAATAATAAAACTATTAGACGCGGACGGTCTGTGATATCGGGCGGTTTGTTCGCAGGATTTGGACAATTGGAAAAGTAACAGGAGAAAACAACAGGAACACATTATCGAGCGACTGGTCGAGGTGAAGAAATTTGAAACGGATAGGCTGGACGATGGGTTCCGGAAAAGGAGCAAAACATTCAACGAGATGATCCAAGAACGGTAAATCGTAATAAATAGAACTGGTCGCGTCCGTTTCCCGGATCGACGACTGTACACACGGAGCGGTTCCGTAATACTCGGATTTCGTACGGGAATATTACTTTTTACGGGAAACGCTTTTTTTTTTTTTTCGTTATTACGCGATTCGTATACGTGTATCAGCGTTGCCAGATTTAGTTTTTGCCAAGTCGGGATTTTGAAACTTCTCGAGTGAAAAAAGCGGCGGGATTATTTCGCCGAAAGCGGGACATATAGTAAACAAACGTATACAATCGGACGTTTTTAGATATTTATCGTTTTGAGTTTTAAATTACGTTTACGCGACGATAGGTAGCGAAAATATAGCCACAGAAATGTATTTTATATCGTATATATATTATCGTCATTACGCGCCGGGTGGGCTGGGCGGCCAGTCCGCACTTGTCCGTGCCATCCGGGCCGCGCGTCCTCAGCACGCTGCACGCCCAGTCGAGTTGTGTCCCCAAAAGCGGTACACTAAGTTTGTCCCGCGCGGGACGTTTAATTTCGATTTAAAAATCGGCACGTCTGGCAACGCTGACGCGTATGTACGCAAGAACAAGACGAAAGGATTTTCTTCGGATATTAGCGTTTGATATAAACAATATATATATATATAGTGCCCGAGTGTGTACCTACGTACACAATTATTACGCGCGCGCCGTTTCCAATACAATAGGATTCGTCGAGACGTCTCTATTACGTTCGTCTAAAATCGTACTAATTTGTTTCGTTCGGTTACGTCGTAATACACCGTCATTTGTGACCGGAAAGACGTTCGCTTCGATATAATTGACGAATATTAAACGTTTTCACCGGTGAAAAGAATTGTAAATTATCTACTAAATACGTACGTACATTATGCATATATATATATATAATAGCGTATAACGTTCTAATTTCACCGCGAAGTGAAAAAAAAGGTATCTTTCAACGGATTTAACAGTTCGCCTACACTCGTCGTAAATGTACGCGCAATTTCAACGGTTCTTTCGGTTAAGCGTGTACGATTGTATTTCGAAAATCGTTCCGTAAATTTACCTTACGGACGGTACAATTCGTATTACAACGATATACGAGCCACCCCCCCCCCCCGTTTCACAACGGACCCAATTGACGCGTACAAATATTATTAATCGTTTATTCGACGAACGATATTTTCGAAAATAACGAATAAACGGTATTTCCCCCCCCCCTAAATTGGTTAATTATTTTCGTCAATTACTACACGCGTGATTCGCGATATACGTACGTATATACGACGCCGCCGTTACGTCCGCGGCAATAGTAGCGTGATTTACGAATTCTCCACAACGGCGAATAAATCGACGCACGTGTCCGGACGATTAGTCCCGGAGGAGATATTTTAAATTGATATTTTACGGCTCCGCGTAATTTCGGTCGTATTAGTGGTGGTGGTGGTGGTAACGGACGTTGTCGCGACGTACCTGTCGATTTCGAAAGGCATTTTACGTGTCCATAGAATTCGTCGGTCCAACGAACGTTTAATACGCGTATATTATTATCGTTACTTTCAACGCGTAAAAATCGGTTTCGAGTTTAATTCGAACATCTTACGGTTACGAGTTACGTTACCGTCGCGTACAATACGCACTAGCCGACGTCCACGGTGTTTTAACAACGACGCGTACCACCGGTCGGTACAACGAACGGGAACGCGTCGCGTGATCAACAACGAGAAGTGTAATACGATAAAGGCGTAATAACCGACGAAAGTCAAACGCGGTCAACCCGTGTTCGTTGTTAAACGAACGGCGGGGATCCTCGAGACGAAACTTCTGCTTTCGACGCGCGCGTCGTTACCGATTATTTAAAATGGCCGTTTTTATCCTCGCAACACTCGCGTGGACAATAATAATAACGGCGAACCGTGCGCGTGTTGTTGTCGCAAACGCCGAACTTACGTATCCGAAGAATACGACACGATTACGACGGCGTTTCCGTTGCCCGAGTCCGACAAGAACGATCCTCGTCTTACGCACGGTTTTGGCTCTCGCCGTACGTGCGTTCTATTTTTATTATAACACGTTGGACGTACGCTAATATTCGTATATAATAATAATAATTGGCGCGCGAAAAGAACAAACGAGTAGTATAGACACCATCCGTGTTGGTTACGCGTCGGAACCTCTCCGGACGGTCGCACGCGCGCGCGTATGTATACGATACAATATGTGACAGAAATGGGGCCGCGGGGGCGACGAGGGCACATCGTGTCGGATATACGAGAGCGAAAACTATTTTTTATATTCCGTTACGAACCTTGGTTGTAACGGACGAGTTTGATAACGTAAAAATATATATTAAAATCTTGTACTTTCGATCTCCCCCCCGTCCCGGTCCTAAATTACTATACACCCTCTTTGTGTAGGCACGTAACACACACATCGCGTATTATTATCGGACCGTAATAATACGTCCGTTCGTGGTCTCGAAATATTTTTTTTTATCCGCCTAATTATCGAACCACACCCCTACTCCGACCATTTAAGCGCGACCCCGGTGTACGGTCCAGAAGACGCCTTCGGTTTTGTGCTCGTTTGTGTCTGTTGTCCCGCCTCCGGTTTAGTCGACCAAATATATAGATACACACCGGGCGTAGTGTTTTCGAAATAACGTTCGATACGATAAAGTACGCGAATGAACGGCGGATTTTTTACTCGCAAAAGCCGGCCATTGAAGACCGTGTTGTAATCAATATTTGGAAACCGAACGCGGCGCACGTTGTAGCCGTCGAATTATTTATGCGGAACTTTCGAATAATTTATAAACGGCGGGCGGGCGTGTGTGTTTGACACTCGTCGATAAAAACGGTTATCGATATATTTTTATATTATTCGTACTCGGCGGTGTACTCGTTTATATTAGCGTCGGTCGTTTGTAATGCCCGTGGGGGGAGGGGAGGGCGTAATTCGAGGTCGTTCGTATTGGCGGTAAAAGGCGACGAATTTTTTTCGCCGCTATACCCAAGTACGATAAATTACGCGTAACCTTTTTTACGTATTCGTCTAGCGAAATTTCCGGCTGGCGAGATTGTGTCGGTTTCGTTATAAATAGCCGCGTACGGAATTTCGTACGCCGTGTTTGTAAACGGCTAGCCCCGTGTGTTTTTTTTTTACTCGTAATTATTATTACTCCGGCACTCGCTGTATACGCCGTCGCGCGATTATCGATAGAGACGTGCTGTTTGGAATCACGCGCTATACATTGTACGTAGTATTACGTCGTACATGATTTGTTAACGTCGACCGCGATCGGATTGTGATATACGAACTGTGGACGACGGGCTACCACCAATCGCGCGTGTGATTTCGGTTAACTGGGACGATGTACAGCTAATGACGACTCTAGGGGGGACAAAACCGTCGCGTACAGGTAAAAAGAAAAACGCGCGGTTTTTTCTCGTCATTTTGGAAATTGACGCGGAAACCGGTTCGGTAGATTCTCGTGAGAAACTCTACGCGCCTCTCTATGGTAGTTGTATAACGATGACGCGCGCGCGTATATATTTACACCAGTGTGTTAAATCATTTTACGCGCTCGTATAGTTCGACCGTAAATATATATATATATACGTATATACACGCGACACGGGTATTTTTGTAACGGAAGTATAAAACACGGGACCGCGTACTTTATCGAGATTTAAGTCGGCAATAATTTTCGTCGATTTTTTTTGTCCCTGGGGGGGGGTCGTCGAACGTGTAAATGTTTCGTCGCGTTTACACGTTTTTTTTACGCTAACGCACGGGAATTTCGTAAACCTCCCCCCCAAACGCTTAATAATACGTAACGGACGCGCGTTATTTATTACGCTCGAATCGTTTTACGTTACTGCTCTATTCGACGTCTCGTCGAATTCCGACCGATATCTGGCGTCCGTCGTTAGTTTACGTGTAAACGTAGTGGTCGTATTACGCGTGGTCTACATGTGTAGCGAATGTAACGTCGGTATTTTCGTAACGTGCTCGGGTAGGGTCGTTCGACCTTTTTGTTTTTAACTATTACCCCTACTTCGTCCGGTTATACGACGAAATTCGATTTTCATGTCGTTACTAACTCATAACAATCACTCGCGGTCGTACGCGTGTCGCCCTTGGCTGACGTACGAACGTGCCCCCCCTCGCCACGTCGCTAGATCGATTTTAGTACGCGGTTTTTTTTGATCGAGCACGGTTCTCGGACGTAGAACGAAAATCGCGTCCGTTCGACAACGAACGGCGTTCGAACCCTATTAGGTTTTTATCGATGACGGTAAGTTGTTAGAGATTATACGAAACCGATCCCGGTGGTTGTACGTACGTACCGAGCGTATTCGTACAGGCAAACGAAATAGCGCGGTTATTACACGGGGGGGGGCAACATATACAGGAAATAGATATCGAAAGAACGTCCTGTAATAATAACGTACAGGTGGCGTACGGCGTTTTACGCGGGCGGGATGCTATGGCGTACTAACAGGATAAACGGAAATGTTTTACGAACGATTCATTTCTCGCCAGACGTGTATATTGTGAACTAAATAATAACGAAAAACAAAAAAATTTTTTTTTAAACTTCGGTACACGTTGCGTGTATATAATATGTGTCTCGGTTCCCGTTCGGGTCGTCCGATTTATTCACTCGAAAATTAACCCACCCCGAAATTCGGGGTCTAAGTACACCGCTGGCGGGCCGAGACGGATGGATCGATCGCGAAATAATATAGTTCTTCCGAACGTGTCGTCGTCACGCGGTCGCGGTGACCAATGGTCCGTTACGGGTAGCGCGCGCGCCGGTTTACGGTGACACGCCGGTTTGTTTTTCTACGTTATTTTTTACGACGCGTGCGTATAATATATAATACGTATATTATTCTCGGTGCGTATAAACTAAACCGAAATCAAAGCGGCGGCGGCGTGCACGAATTATTACGTTAAAACGAAAACACTAACGTCTGACGATGGACTACTTACGACGACGGGCTAGTAAACGAGAGCCGGCCGCCGTCTGTAAGATGGTCGCTTCGAACCAAACGTTCTCGGTCGCCGTACGTGTGTGATCTCGCGAAAACGATTTGCCGCCGTTCGCATTTTCTCTACGTTTCCGCTCGTGCATTTTCTCACTCCGTGTATTCTCGAAGCATTTTCGAGGTCCTTGGCCCTGGTCGTCGTCGCTTGTTGCCAATTTTTCGTCAACTCGGCTCTAGTAGTGTGTAACACTACTTATACCCCGCCGAAATGTACACTTTAAAAGCGCGCGAACAACGGCCGTTGTTGCCAAGGAAAACGTATCTTATTCTACGGGCGTTATTTACTTTCGGAACGGTTTTCCCGCGCGTATACACATATATACCGTACCCCTCGCCCCTACCCCGTAATACGACGTCGCGAAGAAAATAATAGAATCTCCCGCACGAGATCGAGCACGCGTGTCACGACGACGAATCGATATTTCGTTATTATCTGTACGCCCGAACGCGATACGTACCCGAAATATTATGAGCGCGGGACACGAGCCGTCGGTGTTAATTGGCGCGTAAATAAATCCTTCGGCTTCGGCTCTGCGCCCGTTCGTTTTGTTGTGTAATTTACGTAACACGTACACACATAGATACCCCCCCCCCATCCGCGCTCGTAGTGGACTGACGCGATTTTCTTCGGTACACGCGCGACTTACGTAACGTTCAAATACCGCGACGCGGTATTCGTTTTTAGTCTCCGCGGTAGCGTTACGTACTGTAAAAAGTATACGAACATATATCGTATATCTTCCGGCCTTCTCGCGTTAGTACGCGGCCCGAATTTCTAGACCGTCATTGCCATACCGGCAGCGATCGTATCGTCGCGCGATTTCAATAGACAATTGCGACCACCGCGCGACGTACCGCCACCAACAATAACGCCTATCGTTCGGTTTCCCGCGTCTCGTACTTTTAATCGGACCCAGTTTCGTGTACGTTTCTTTCTGCTAACGTTTCGTCGGACGCGCGCGCGCGCGCGTATATTTCTACGTCTCGTGTATACACCGCGACTGTAATAACCGAACGGCGAAACGGTTCGTCACGCCGTTCCGATTCTCCCCTCACTTCGCTAACACCCTCCCGTGTTTGATCGGTACCACTCGACAACGACGACGAGAATCGTTTCGGTTTGTTTTAATTTTCCAATCGGATAGTCGAACGTACGTTGTACGCACGCACGCACGCTTAACGTACATAACATATAAGTATATAGAGAGGTTTCTTCGCGTGTAGCTCGTTATATCGACTTACGGTATCCCCTACAGTACTTTTTGTTACCGGCCATTCGAATCGTGTTTTTCTACCGACGTTGGCTTAAAATAAAAATTAAACGAATAATTATCGTACACACGCGATCGTTTCCTTATAACTAAACGAAAACGATTTTACCAATTACGCGCTATCCGTGTAACGAGCGAAACGAACTCGTATACAACGTGCAATCGTTTTAAAAGTTTACAAATTACGCGCCTCGATCGTTATTTTTTTTTCAGTCCGCGCGTATTTATATTTCGTGATATTAATAAACGGCGGGGTTCGTCGAAACGTACGCGTTTTTAAAAAAAGTATCCCCCTCACCCTTGACGAGGGGCGATAAGGAGGAAACAAATAAATAAGGAGTAATACGAAAATAAAAACTTTACGAAAAAGTTAAAGCGAACAAATCGATCGAATTAAGATGCGCGGTGAAAAGGGAGGGGAGGTGTCCGAAGTGATTTGGTGCCGCGAAAACGAAGAAATCATTTCGGAAGATTACTTCGTTCGATTCGTCGACCGGGGGGGGGGGGAAGCGGTGAAGCAATTCTAAACATTGTCTAAAACTCATCGAAGTAGATCGGTGTCCACATACCTCTGTACCGAACGGCGGTCAATATCCACGGGGAGGAGGAATATATCGGTTCGATGGAACGAAAAACGTTTTTTATCGTTCGGGTTTACGTATATAGGTTTCGTTGTAGATATACTCTGTTCGTGCGACGCTTAATGGCATCGTCAATTTTGAACGTTTCTAATCCGACCGAAATAATAATAATACCGTAATCCGCGCGTATAACTCGTTACGTTCTCGTTAGCGCGTCTCTATCAATCGGTACGTCACGACCGTGCGCGATTTGCGACTAACCGTTTGGATCGTAAACCCGAGTGATGGCCAAAAGCGAGAAAAGCGCCGGAACGAAAATTCGTGTTTTATTCGGGAGGGAAAATGCCGTGTTCACGCGTCGAATAGTTGTCGTCCGATGGCCACGCGAAGAAGTTCAATTAGCCGGGCTTTCTATACGTAACAATGAAACGCGGCGGCGCGTGCGAGTTTTCTTTTCACGCGCCCGTCCGTTCGACTTCGGTAATCGTCCGAAACTATTCGCTCTCGGCGGCGCGACACGGTGAGGTCGTATTCTTATATAAATCACAAACGCTTATTATATATACGTCCGAGCCGTCGTCGTTACTGAATATTATTTGTGTACGTACGCGCCCGTCGATCGGCGTGGATTTGTTCGTCGGTCAACGTGCGTCGCGTATTAATCGTAACTGAGGCGACTTTCTTTTCGCGCGCCGTTAGCGGCCAATTTCGGCTCTTACGTAAAAACGGTTAGTAAACGGTTAGTAAAGTACTTCTACGGATGTACGTCGTCGGGTAACCACGATTGGTTATTATGGTTACGTCGATAGGTGCGTGTAGAATGTCCGAACACGTTAAACGTTATTTCCGACGACGATTTGTCGGAAGAAACCGTTTGGACTTCATTGGCTGGTTATGATGCCGGGACGCGAAAAACGCGCCCTTGTTCATCGTCCCGTATTCGACGTCGTTCGTCCGTTTTAATTCGATCGTAACGCGCCGATTCGCCGAAACTAGAGTCGAAATCGCCGTCCCTCGTTTTTTACCGTTGCCGAAAGGTTTGACTTTTGTGTTCCAACGATGTCGGCGATTTTCCCGGGCCAATTTTCGCCGTCGCGACGTTTGCCGTTATGCCGACGTCGAAACGAATAAACGGAAAAAACCGCGCCACGAGAATATTATTATTATTACGTGAAATTACGTAAAGTTACCATGTGAGACTACAGCGGCTGTCGGTGGTGGTGGCGGTGGTCCTGGACGCGATGGTCGTGTACTACGTGTACATACGGCGGCGCGTCGTACAATGGGACGCCAATTAAAGTGGCCAGGTGAAAGTCGTATTATTATTACGTACGATATTATGTCCAAGAATATGAGAGAACTGTAGTTCACAAACCAAAACGACTCACGTTCTAATAATAACGACGCACGGCGTATATATATATATAAATATTTAGTGCGCGCGTGTAGTATATATATATATGTAAATCGGTCAGCTCGCGCGCGTCGCGCGCCGATAAGTTCGTTTTTGTACATATGTCATATACAGGGTGTGTGTGTTGTCTCACGGAGATCCAACAAACGCTACTGTACAATAACTTTCGTTTTCGTTCGACGTTTACGAGGTTTTTTCGTATTATATATATATATATATATACCTGTCCTGAAAATGTCTTCTTTCATTTTTCCGTGCCAACCTTATTCGTCATCATCCGGCTCGTGGGGATCCTTCAAAGTAATCATCATTCGACCGAACAATGCGCTCCTCTCATCCGTGTTTTTACATCCTCCGTAACGGTTCTGGAAGTCAGTTTTCGGAGTAGCTGTCAGCGCACTCGTCGCGTTTTTTTTTTACACGTCCCCGTATCGTCGATAAATCGACATCCTTCGAGTGGAATTTTCAATTTTTGGAACAGCCAAAAGTCACAGGGGGCTACGTCAGGACAGGCGAAGTTGAGTGATTTTGTGTTTTACCAAAAAACTGTCGCACGAGGTTCGACGAATGCGCTGGCGTATTATCGACGTGAAGAAGCCAGAGTCACCATTCGCCCAAAAATGCGGCCGTTTTCTTCGCACTACGTCACGCAATTATAACTTAAAATTCTTTGTTGATCGACGGACCTCTTAGAGCGTATTCATGGTGCACAACACCGTCATAATAAAAAAAAAAGCAATAAAAACGCGAGCCGGATACCAAACCTCGTATTACGGTTGTGGTTTTAGACTTTTTTACGTATATATAAAAAATGTTTTCGCGAAATGGCCGTCGATACGTCGATTTCTTTCGGCAAAATGATCTACGGACAACTTGTTCGCTGGCCGCCGCCCGGGTTCTTACGAAGAAATCGCGCTCGTCTTTGTAAACTTCGAAAAATTACGGAACAACCTACGGCGGCTAATCTTTACCGTCGGAGACGCTGACGTTTTGTTTGTTTTCACGAATAAAATTACTATTTCGCGACAAAAAATCGACGTTTTTCAGCTCTTAGCGCCCCAGGGGTTCCTAGCAAATTGTTATGAAAGGGGAAAAGCCGTGTCGAATAGAACGAACGGTTTTTTTTTTTTTGGTCTCTGCGAGACATTTGTGTACGTACAAGTACAATTATTACGCGCGTGTGGCGGTGCCATTGCTGCGGGTGCAACGGGTCTCCGAAACGAGTTATACACGCCGCACAGCCTAAATCGCCGCTATTATCGTCGTTTTACTCGTTACTTACGTGCGTGGTTTTTTTGTTTTTTTTGTCTTTGAATACGCGTGTGGTGGCCCCGTGTTTCGGTTACGTGGGTGGTCGTTTTTAAAAAAATTTTTCGTGGTTTTTGTTCGTTTCGCTTCGATTTTTTTATTCTACCGCGGAAACTAACGAAATTTGATCGACCGGCTATATTTTCGCGACGACGGTTCTTCGGTGGTTCACGACACGCCATTATCGTCCGTTGAGCGAGAGAGAGCAGCCGCTCGCAACCAACCGGCGGCCGCGGGTTTTAATTAGTCGGGTCGACTATCCCTTTTGGCGTTTTCCGTACCGTTTTGTTTAACGTTACGCAAAATACGAACGAAAGTTTGCTCAATATAAGTCGGACTATAAATATCGGGTACGGGATTTCAACGAGATACCCCCTTGTTGTTGTAGATGATAATGACGCGCGCGTCGAAATGATTTCTCGTCGGTTTCGGGTACACCCTACAGAAGATCAAATACATGCTTACGGAGCTCGTAAGTTTCTGTTCGTTATTCGGGTCGTTGTTGTCCGTAGTTGTACTACGGAGCGCGTAGTTAGTATCAGGGGGAAACATTTCGGCCGAGCTCGAACTTCGAGCTAGAAAATCCGAACCAACTCGCGCGTGCACGTATCGGTTACGTTAAACACGATTTTATTACTGATCGTGGTGTACTTAGTTGTCCCGCAAAGTGGCGGCCGTACCAAATTACTCGAGATTTTCGCGACCGAGCGAGTAGGTTACGATGGTTAAGCATTCGTTTCCACGTGTGTGTTCGCGCGTTACTTATCGTCGTCGTTGGTTTTTTTTTGTTTTGTACAGGGGGAAGAGCGGTCGACTGAGAAGTTTGCCGGCACTATACCAGGACGACGACGACGGCAACGATCTCAGCGACCTAGGTCTGAGCACGGGCAAGAAGACCAGCGTGAACGGAGACGAACCGCCGCGGGAATGTCATCGTCCAGAGGTGGCGGCCGATCGCGTTGACGAGGAGGACGTGTTTCGCGCGGCTGAAGAACAACCCGTCGCCGCCACTGCCGCCGTCAAAGTGGCGACGGTGACGGCTACCGATTCGGTTGAAAACGGATACGACCGGGCCATCAAGGACTACGTGGATTTTGCCGAGTCCAAGAGGAGGACCACCAGTAATAAATGCGACGAACAGCAGCAGCACCGGCCGGCACCGGGTCGGAAACCGCCGGTCGAGGTCAAGCGCAGAATGTCGGCGCCCAGGATCGAGGAGAAAGTCATGTTGCTCAAGACCCGTTCGCAGTCCACGAAAGACTTGAACGCCACCATAGGCGAACTGCCCAGAGTCGATATCGTCAAGCGTCGAGAGATATTCGAAAAGATTTGTTCTTCGGATACGACCAAGTCGGTCGCTGAGGCGGCGCAGCAGCCACAACATACGTTTGTCAGACAACCACCGCCGCCGCCATTGTTGTCCGCGAAGAATAAGAAGCCGTTCGAAGTATCGTCGCCAGCGACCGTCGTCTGGTCACAAGTGATCGAAGAAATATCACCGCCCAAGTCTCCGTCGCCGCCCCCAGGTAAGATTCGTATAAACGACGGCACGCACGTTTTATTCGCGTCATCACCCCACGCACAATGGCGTGCTCAACTTTTTCCAACTCGCCTATACTAACCATTAACGACAAACCCCTTCGGATATCTCTTTCGGACGTAGTTAATCGTGTTTGGAATATTTAATTTCCGAAAATAAATCGACGGTGTCTACGAGGTCGCTCGAAATGTATATAATTGCGCGCCGAATTATCGATGGAAGTGGCGAATTGGCAATTTTTCATTTTAGTGGACCGAGAACGTTCTTAAACGCGAAAAACGTGTTCGTTTAAAATCCGACGATAAATCGCGTCAATTTCGAACGTCGTCGTATACATTTGTACTAATTCAGTACCGAATTATCTATAAAATAATCGACCCATCCGTAACTCTGGCGAACTTTTAACGCGTTTTCCCGAAAAGATTTCGCGGATTTTCGGTTCAGGAGTAAAGGTTCGAAAATTCGCGTGTTAACTTTGAAATATTAACAAAACGTCACGGAGTTAAATACAACACCTTCATCGTGCCATCCACTCGAGTGTGTCCGTTGTCCGCATAAAGTCGTTTTTGGAGAGAAAGAGGGTTAAAAACTCGATCGTCGTTCCGCCAGGGGCGGCCCGTATGACTTTCTTCTAAAGATGTGTTCTCCGTTTTGTTAATCAGTAATCGAGTCGTCGAAAATCGCCGATGAACCAACGGACGAACAGACGGCTGCAGCGGCGGTGGTGTATAGCCTCAAGGAGGAAGTACTGCAACAACTACACTGTGCCGCTACCGTTGCGACTACAGATGCGGCGAAAGAGGACGGCGGCGAGGAGATGACGGCGAATATCGAGACGACGACAACGACGACAACGGAAGAGGAGGAGGAGGAGGAGATAATGGCCGACGAGGAAAAACCTATAGTGGCGTTGGAAAAGGAACGCGTGTGCCTGCAGGTGGGGGAAGAAGACGAGTACCATCAGCACAACCGGCATCAGCAGCAGCTATCGCCCCTTTCCGACCTGGTCAGCCGCCATTCGATCGACAGCCTCGACCAGGAGTGCGGCGGCCACACGGCCGACGACCCGGACGACGGCAACTACCCGGGCTCGTGTCTGAGCGCCGAGGACAGCGGCGTACACACCGAGGACATGTCGAGCTGCGTGAGTCAGGCCGACGACGAGGAACGGTCCAATCTGCAACCCAGTCCGGTGTTGCTGCCGTTGTCGTCGTCGTCCAACGTCGTCCATCACCAACAGGCCGTCGACGACGCGTACAACATGGCACGTGGATATATGGCCGTTTAAATTATTCTTACCGATTAATTCCCCGGGTTTTGGCCAAAACGCTTTCTTGTCTCCGAAAACTTTTCCACTCGTCGCCGCCTCCCATTTTCGTCGAAACTCTTAGAACTACCGGTATTATTCGACGATCGTGTGTCGCGAGAAAAATGTGTTAAATCGCTGTTAGCCGATAAACATCGACTTTTAAGAGGGAACGACAACGGGCGTAGGGAGATACGAATCGTATTATAAAACTCTCCGGTCACTTCGCCCTGTGTCCCTGACAGTTTTTAAATATTCGAGACGCCGTTTTCGAAAACTAGACGTCGTAAAGGTGTTTAAATAAAACGCGACGTTTCCCCAGAATCGTCCGCTATTCTAAATCACTTTTTCCCTTAAAAAAGAAAGCTCGCGAGTATAATCTTCGCATTTCGTGACGAAACGTGGACGGGAGCGCGCAATAAACGATAAGTCCCCGGGGGGTAGGAAAGGGAGACTCGAGATTTCGAAGACTTTTTTTTTTTAATTTCGTTCGTCCCGAACCACCGCAGGTACTCGAATTGACGCCCGTCAACGCTTTGGAACCGCCCAAGGAGAAACCGCCTCCGCCACCCGTCGACGCCTGTCCGGATAACGATGACAATCACTACCATCATCTCCACCACCATCATCATCATCACCGTCACCACCAAGTGCCACAGCCTCCACCGCAGGGACCAGTAAGTTGTTTACCTAGTTTTGGAATGTAAAGGACTCGCGCGTATTTGGACGCGTTCCGACGTTTATTTGTTAGAAGTTATCCAATTAGCCGGCAACGTCGCGATTACGTTTTTCGGATTTCGACGTTCGAATTCGGTAGTATTTTTTTACCCTCCCAAACAACACGCGTATTTGTGTTTGTTGTATAGGCGTATAATGAACGAGCATCGCTACTTACTGCGTTACGTTGTTAATATTTTGTCGATTCGGTCACCACGTTGCCCGCGTTCAATTGTGGTCGTCTCTATATAATTAACGAAATTCGAAAAACAATTCGGCGTTTACGGTTTACTAATAATTAACGCGTTTTTGTTTGTTCGTTAGTTTTATCCTCTCGTTCGTTAGCTAATTCGGTTCGTGAGTGTAATATAGTCGGAGACTGTTTTTTTGTTCGTTAGTTTTTATTCTCTCGTTCGTTCGTTAGCTAGTTGGAGAATGTAATATTGTCGAAAATACTCTTACGCGTTTTCGATCGCGACCTGTAGATAGATAACCCGTTATTTATCCAATTTCCAGATCGCGGATAGCTTGGAGTCGGCCAAACGGATCAAAAAAGAAATGTGGATGAAACGATCGAGTTTCTTGGGCTTGGAAGAATACGCTAACGGTAACGCCGGCTACGAACACGGTAAGCCTTTGCGTTTTCTCGTGTTCGTTGTTATTTTACGTTTAACGTCGCCGTGTTTGTGCGTGTATAGATCTGGAAAATTTGAAATCAAGACCGCCGGATTTGACGTCGTTTCTGGAAGAGGAACGTCGCTTGGAAAAACTGTTGTACAATCAGAACAAACTCGAACGACACGACACGACCAGGGTATGTACGTGCGTTTGGCCAACTACCCGGTTAGAGGCGGGTCTGTTTAAAACGGTTACAGTCCGAGGAGGATTTAGGTTTTTTTTACGGCTAGAATTTATACGGTTTTTGTTCTTAGTCTCCCGAACTTATAATACTCCTCCTCGAAAAAAAAAAACAACCAGTTTACTCGGAGTATAACGACCTAGGTGTTTTTCCTACGTAAATTTAAAAAATACGTACGATCGATCGTTTCGATAAGAAAAAATCCGACGGTTATTTTTACCAAAATATCGGCCAATTACAGTTCACGAGAACAGACCGATGATTATATTGCCGTTGTCGATTAAAGTTTAAAAATAAACGCGTTGCCGAAAATGTACGGAGTACGCTCCGGCGCGTGCGGCGGCCCGACAATATCTATCGGCGTAAACTTTTCCGTTCCATTATTATTACGATTCGTTAGTAATTATTATTGTGTAATATCGAATTACGAGTTTAACGAGAAAAATAGATTATTTTCTCGAGTAGAAAATATCGAATTTTTTTTTACGCGTATAAACGAAATAAGTGAAAGAAACGCCGCGAAATGATTCCATCAACTTGGCCTATACGATGTCGTTTTTGCTTTTTAAACGGTGATAAGCACGGCCCGTAGCCAGCCAAAGGGGGCCGTCGTCTTTTAAACGTCCAGGAACATTGTTTAGAACCAAAGTCACTTTCTCCCCGGAAAAATAATCAAATTCCAAGTCCCTCGCTCGTCGTCTCCGACCCAACGATACATTTCCCGTTTGTGGTTTAGTTTCCGTCGTTGTTTGTAGATTTACGAAAACGTGAACGTCATAGTACCGCCGACCACGAACAACAACATGTACGCGAACGACGACGACGACGACCGCTGCAGCGTCGGTGGCGGTGGCGGTGGCGACAGCGAGAGCAGTCAGTACATGAGGGACATTTTACAGGTGGAAGAACAAAGTCGTTGCAATCAGTTGAAAAACAAAGTGGCCCAAAACAATATCGGTAGGTGGGGTAGCCAAGCGAAAACGGTCGAACGAAAATCGCGTACGGAAAACGTTAATTATTATTATGGGCGCGCGTATTCTCTCGTCGTCGAGCGACCGTTATTTTGTTGGTCCGCGTCGTCGACAATTAACGCGCGTGTGTTTTCAGGCGAAAAGTTGGTGAAGAAATTGAAAGAACTCGAGGAGGACCTGATGAACAATCAGCAGCAGCAGCAGCAGCAGCAAGAGTGCGTCCGGGTCGGATCTGCACACTGGTTGCCGCCGCCCACCCGTCATTCCATGCAAGACATCTCTTCGTCGACCGCCGCCGCCACTAGGCCGTCGTCGCTCGATCACACTCGGTCCATGCCCAACTTGGAGGTGAACAAACCGTTTTTATTTTATAACCCGTTCGACGTAACCGCCGCCCGTTTACCGCGCGCGCGTATACGCGAGACGAACGTGTACGGTAACGTTTACTCGAGATGGGAGGAGGTTCGCACGTCGGACTCGACGCCGGTTTTGTTTATTTATTAACGTAAACGCCCGTGTACAGTTTAAACCGTACGCTTAAAATACGAGTAAACGTAATAAAAATACACGAGAGTGTTGCCAACGGGTGTCTCGCTTGTTTCTCGAGTCATTGGAACATTATTGTACTCTTTTCGGCGTATTCACTTATTGACAAACGCACAGATTGTAAATTGTTTAAGATAAAAACAAACAAATACGCGACGTCGAAAAATAAATACGAATATCGGTAGGGGTCTCGATCGCGACGGCGGGAGAATACCATAAAAATACGTTAAGTTTCGAATAATCGAACAACGGAATGTGGCTTGGGTGTTATTTAAATTCGTGTAAAATATCAGTTTGGAAAAACGATCGAAACGTCGACGAACGAGTAGCGATAGCGAATAAAAGTAACGCGAATTATTCGACGAACGATTCGAAATTTTTTATTTTTGGGGGAGGTTGTAGCACGTTGTCTAACCGATCGTTATTTCTATATCCATCTGGATTTTTAAAAGAAAATTACCAATATTAACGAGAATCGCCGCTCCAAATAATACGTATATATTCGTCCCGTTCGGGCGATAAAAAAATCGTCGACCGTTTTCAACGTCCTCGGAAGTTCGAAACGGAATTTTATATTCGTCTCTACGTACCGTTTGTGAAACGCGCGCGTCGTCGTCCAAATTCTGGTAGCGATTTTCATTTTCTCCTCTTCGTCGATCGTTCGCGAGTACAAACGCCACGTCGTTTTAGGTACAAAACAAATGCCCGAAATATTATTGGTTCGCGATCCCTTGTCGAGCGTATATAAATCGGAAATTCGGTAAAAATCGTACGTCGTTCGAAGTTAAAATCAAGACAACGCGTACATTGTAAATCGTTCGCAATTGTTTTCCGTTTTTATTTCACGTCATTTGACGTTTATATGTTCACAGCAACAACCCATTCACAGTCAACACCATCAGCCGGAAGATTTCGCTTGGTACGTACGATACTATCCATTTATATATACTACAATATTCCATTTCTAATCGAGATATAGGATGGCGTTAATATTTTCCCGCGGTTTGTGAAGTACCCCAACCGCGGTCGTGTAAAAATCGACGCGACACGGAATATATAACGAAAAAATGGGAATTCGCGTCGAATGTTTTTCATTTATTACGCTAAATAAAGACTGTCGTTTCAGGTCTTCACAAAATGGTTGTCCATCGGCCACCATCAGACCGGCGGCGACCCAACAGAATGTTTTAGCTAAAAGAAAGCCGCCGACAAGCAACGGCCAGTCGGAAAAGTATAACTACCAACATTGGCTCATTCAGGTGAGTTGTGTTGAACTCTGTATAGTGTTTCGACGACATTTGTGGCCGCGGCAGTAACGCGTATATGGATTCATCGTCTGCTCTTTTATAGGAAGCCGAACACCGTCGCCTGGTCGACAAATGTAACCGTCAAGTACCGCCAGGGGCGATAGCGTCCAATCAACCGCTTTCGCGTAGCAGACCATCTTTGCCACCTCCGCCACCACCGCCCAACAAAAAACCTCTGCCCGACTCCGTGATCAATACGCTTACACAGCGCGTGCAGGACCGTCTGTCGTTTAACGATTTTCAAAGGTAATTCGCGTTTGATCCCAACCTCCCCGCCCCTATCCTCTTTTACTGTTACTATATATATTTATCGATGGTTAATGATTTCAATATTTCGTATCCTCCACTGTTATCGATTCTTCGAATTAAATTTATTATCGAACGCAATTATTTGTTCGAATTGTTTCTTTAAAATTTGTCCAACTTTGCCAAGGATTTCTTTATAAATAAAACAGAGTGAAGCCCACTAGTAAATTATTGTTGTTATATTCAACCAACAAAATAATGTCCGAAATTTTTCCCCAATGAAAACTGATGAAATCCTATGATGGCGCATCGGTATTAGAGACATTTTAATCGCGACTCTGGATAGTTTTTTTTTACACAATGGCGTAAATTCGACAGGCACGACCACGTTGGCAGTGCACCACAGCAAGAATCAATGTTGAGTGTGAGTGGGAAGAAGAAGTGTTCGCATTGTGCCGTCGAGTTGGGTCGTGGCGCCGCCATGATCATCGAAAGTCTACAGCTGTTTTACCACATCGAATGTTTCAAGTGTTGCGTGTGCTGTGTACAGCTGGGCGATGGCTTGATGGGCACGGACGTAAGGGTCCGGAATAAAAAGTTGCATTGTCACAATTGTTTTTCCAGTGATGATGGTACGTCTTGTTTATTAACACGTTAATCAGATATCGCGCTGTTAACGGAGTCGATAATAATTCCAGCGCAGCCACGGGCGATTACGTATAATATTTTGCCAATTTGATGTTGTTGTTTTTGCAGGAGTAAAGTTCAGTTGCGTATAGGATATACGTTAAGGTGTGTGAAATAGTATTAAAAGTTTATAAAACGTATATATATATATATATATATATATGTGTAAAATGCGTATTCAAGTGTGGTTGAAAATTTGTTTACAATAAATAAAAATTTTTTATATATATGTGTGTGTATTATACAGAGACAGGAGAGAGAGTATAATATTGTAATTTGTTATTGTTGTTTTTTTTCTCTTAAATAATGTGAACGTTTTAATTTTTATCGACATCTCTATTATATTACACTATTATTATTATTATATACTTACATAAAAAATATAAAAAAAATACAAGGAATTTTTTTTTATCATCGCTGTTGTAATAATTATACGTAAACATTTATTTAATCTCCTTCTTGACCTATCGTTTTGCTTGCGGGCAGTTTTGTTTTATTAGAGTAATTGCGATGTCTTTTTGACCTGTAACAAACGACGACAAATTGAGAGTACCGTTAAAAGAGTATACATTTTTTTCCCCTCTTACCCAATCGTAAGTGAATGTAAAGAGCCAATATGACAACATGAACAGGAACTGAAACGTGTTCAATTTTCGACAGCCAGATCTACAAAACAACATTTAATACACTTTAACGATTACATATTCGATTGGAGTATTTTTAATGCCTCGTTGAATCGATAATTTTATTTAAACAAAACTTCTGAACACACACTGCTCTTACTTGTTTGAGTAATTCTCCAGCTTTGTCGAGGTCACCTCTCAATGTCAACGCAACTGCCAAATTATAATAAAGAACAGCCTTGGCTGATTTCTGTTTATCCGGCTTCCATTGTTCGATTGTAAGTTGTTCGTGTATTTCAGGTTCAATATCGTCCAAGGCATTGGACTCTTTAAGCATATCTATTGCTTCATTCGGTTTATCTACCAAAATTAGTGCTTCAGCCGCGTATAAATGACCTAAAAATCTAGGGAAAATTATTTTTTAAACCTATCTTGGGTTTTACTATAACTAAAATTATAATTAAATTGACTTTGGCATCGTACTTATGAACTTTATTGATTTTGTCAGACTTGAGTAATTCTTGCGAGTACTTCAACGCAACCACAGGGTCTCCCAAACACAACGCTATATACGCTCCAGCTGATTGGACACAACCAATGAGGTAGTCCTTGTGCGTGTCAATGGGCGTGTGCGAAGGCAAATAATCTATTACGTCATTCTGTAGTAGTAAAATTGCATTTCGAATGCATAACGAACCGAACTCGAGACTTGGCATTGGAATTGATGCAGAAACTGCCTCACAACTGTGTTGTTAAATTAAAAAAAGGGTTAAATTTAAAACCAAAGTACAAATGTTCGAAGTCACCAACCTGTACTTGGTGTCTGGAAACAATTGAGATTTTAAAATAATCTTTTTATGTTTACCGGAGCCGATGACGCCTTCGATATACGGTTTTTTGAAATCAAAGTCCCTGTCATTGCTCTAATTAAAATGGCAAATCATATAGTGTTGTCTCACCAGGTGTCGAAAGTATACTTCATGACCATCGCGGTAACTTACTTTTTTGTGAGTCGTTATACAACATTCAGCTAATCTCAACCACAATTTTGGATTCATGTGATATGTCTGCACAGCTTCGATTAAACAATCGAACGCTTCTTCAGGTTTTCGTGCGTGCAACAAGCTCACACCCAGATTGAACATCAGTTCAGTTTTAATGCTCGCTCCGATTATATGAAGTGGCTGACCCGACAAACTACCTTCGCCTATAAAGAAGTCGACGACGTTTATTTTTGTACTATTATTATTATTGATATTCCCTCCACCCACAATCCTTACCTTGAATAGGTTTTGTTACGTCGAAGATATTCTTTTGATGTTGGACAATTGCTTTATAAATTGACGTATATGCCAACGTAGGTTTTTTGGCATAATGATATAGACAGGCTACGTTGTTATTAATTAAAACAGAACTACATTCGCCGTTCGCCCTTTAAGAAAAATCAATATTTTTTTTCAATACTAAGACGCGTAAATAATGCTAGTTTTCCTCACTTAAAGTCATCCTTCATGGGGATTTCTTTCAAAATTTCTAACGCTTCTTTATGATTACCTCGCAAGTATTCTAATTTTCCCATCAAAAATTGCGTTGTTGAGTCCTTAAATAACATGATAATTATTCGACATATATTAACGCCTGGAGGAAATACGTAGAAAAAAAATTACTTGTTTATCTTTGATCGTATTTAATTGCTGACTACATTCCTCGAACGAATTCAATTCTATTAAACACCTGACGCGATACTGTATAAGACTCACTCGAAACGCGTCCGTGGCCGCGTCTAGATTCGCTTTCTATAAAAATTAGAATACAATCACAAAAAGCGTATCGTAGGTGCCGGAAATTTCGTTTTAAAGTGATATTTTCTAGAGTCGCGCGTAAATTATAATATATAAAGTGTACTTTTTCCGTCTTGTCCGTTTCAGTATGTATAGGACCTCCTTGATCTGCACTACCTGTCAATATGTTTGTAGCGTTTTCCGTCGACACAAATTGACTTTCGATGTACGTGATCAGTTTAAGCGCTTCTGCAGGTTTATTGGTGTCAATGTGCAATTGAACTACCAATAGGCATACTCTGTGAGCTAAACTTTCCTCTACAAAAACAAATACAGTAACGTAAATTACATTTAGTACACATAATACAGACAATTTGTATTAAGCGCACGGTAAATAGCTAGTAGTAGTAGTAATAATCCAACCAGTATTGGATAAGTTATTTTTTATACAATTTTCGTTGGATATAGAATTAAAATTACTTGGATCTGAACTGGATAATCGTGTACTTCTTAATCGTCGTATGTTACGAAATAATAGTTCGTAGTCGTTTACTATGAAGTAAGGACAAGATTGTCGTGGTAATACATGAAGTTTAATAGATAGTATCGAATATTTGATGTCGATTCGGTCTACAAAATCTTTTTATATATACGCAAGTACGGAATTATCGATTTGGGAATAAATAAAAAGCCGAGTCACGTCAAAAAATGAAAAGAAACAACGTTGTTATTGGTCGGCAAAAGTGACAAGCCGAACACGGACGCAAGTAAATCGTTTACCTAAAGATTCGATGAACGAATAAACTTTGTTTATGACGGCCAACGCTTTGGTGTAGTGTTTCAAGTGGTACAACAGAACGGCGTAGTTATAGTAATAGATGCAGTTCTCGACATCTTCCAGGGAATCCAAATGGTCCAAATTCAATTCGACCTGCGGACAGACAAGCGACGTCATATCGGTTACGCGGACGAAACGGTTTTTATATTCTTTTGTGGAAGGGTACGAATGGCGATGGACCGGGGCGCACCGTATACCTGTTTGCAGACGTCGATCAAGGCCTTTTGAAACTTGTCAGTCGTACACAGGCCGCTGTCGTAGAACTCGACAATGGCCTTGTTGAGCAACACTTTGGGATCGTCGGGTCTCGCCTGCTGGATCCGTTCTAGGTGCTGCAGACAACCCTTGTAATTCTTCAGCTCGTACTCGGACAACGCCTGTTGGGCCCAGTCGCGTTCTTCGTCCGTTATGTTGGCCATCGACGC
Source organism: Geopemphigus sp. TES_GeoC_2020 (assembly GCA_025469175.1). NCBI lineage: Eukaryota > Metazoa > Arthropoda > Insecta > Hemiptera > Aphididae > Geopemphigus > Geopemphigus sp. TES_GeoC_2020. The sequence goes on along the minus strand of JAIPRN010000975.1, from coordinate 24,569 downwards.
CGCGGTCGGTTTGCCGGTCGGCTCCACCGGCTGTTGTTTTTCGGACATATTATTCCGTTCGATCGGCGGGTTTTGTCAAACAAACGTAAAAACGCCGCGGACGGAATCGTTTCACAAAATTGCCCGCGACCGTCGTTATTATCACGCGTTGGCGCCGCCGACCGTTATCAATCGACGCACGTCTCGCGATTGGCCGCCGGAGAGACGACGGCGTGTCCTCGGACGATCCGACGAAACCGTCGCTGCGCCTTTGTCCTACGGCCAAGCGAACGTTTTACGGTTTGCCGACATTTTTCTCGTATTAGTTGCCGTCATTATTTGGGCGCGACCGCCACCGGCGGTGAAATCGATTTCTCGGTGGATTTTATTTGGGGCACCAATCAATCGCCGCAAAATTTCGAAATAAAAATTCGACATTTTCTATGTTTACCCACGCAACGTACGTCGGTTCGGTCGTTCGTCCCTTTTAAATTACCGTTACTTTAGTTCCGCTAATAAGAGGAATCGCATATTTCGCACCGTGTAGTCGACCACGCGTTAACCGCCCTTATAGACATATAAAACACGACTCCGGTATTACACGCGTAAAAGAAATTAAGAGTAAAAACTTCCAACTACACTTTGTACTAACAACGGTGCTAGGTCTTCCGCGATACTTAATAGTCGTACGCGATATATTATTTAAGTGTATCAGATTTGTTCGTATTATTGTTTAGTCGTGTATTACAATATTGTTAAGGCTTACGTTAATAAACGTCGCCGCTAAATAATTGTGCGTAATATTGGATCGGACCGAAATGATTGAAACGAAGTATTAAGTACGCGTGGTTAAATATTCCGATTACTCGTTTTACCAAATATTTTAATCCTAAAAAGGGTTCTACATTGACATATATATATAGAATCGTGAACCTATAATCATAAATAAACGTTAGTTTTGTAAGGATATATTTTTATTGAAAAGCGTAATAAAAGTAACAAAATTAAATATTACTTATAAATATAATAATAATACGACGTTAGAATACAATGTTTTGCAAATGCTTCAGGAATCTGTACGATTCTTCGCTGATAACATTGTAGTCTTGACAAAGTTTATGGCACAATTTCAACACCGCATCTAACGAAAAGGCGAATTCATATTATTTAACATTCGTCGGCCATCACGCCTGTAAAATTGTCAAAACCTCACCTTTAGGATAATCAAACACAACAGACATCATTTGTACGCCATACATGCACTGCAATTCTCGTTCAATTGTTTCATGACGTACGTACAAAATGTAATAAGCCAAAAACTTTGCTTGCGCATGATCGATGAAATCTTCGAATAAAATATCATCGTTGCCTAAAAGTTTAAATTCTACACAATAGATAAAATTCAATAACGAATACATAATTGTACATTCGGAAATTGTGACTTACTTGTTAAATTTGTCAAAACAATCGCTATTGTTAATGCTTGAATAAAGTGGGGACATTTTATTACTGTTTCTTCGAAACATGTCTAGTGAAAACAAAAATTAATAATACAAAATTGATACTGTATGGGTGTAGGACAGATGTTTCACTTTGGACAGTTGTAACATAATTATTGGTAAATATGAAAACAAATAGGAGCAAATTCAAATTATCTCAAAAATCTTATATTTTTTACTTTTCTAAGATACAGAGAATGAAGTTGAAGTGGAAGAATATTTTAGTTTTAACCGAAACTTTATACGGCAAAATTACATTGTTTAGGCTTTAAAACGTTAATGTTAAATGTAGAGTTTAAATATCTATTATTAAATTAGAAAAGAATAATTTAGAGAAATTAAACTTCTCTTTTGTAATACTCTCCTTTTCAAATATGATAATTGATTTAATTCCAAGTTTAACGTAAATGTTTAGTTAAATTTTTCTCATTCTTTAAATGGATGGAAGCAATAAACAAGCGTGTAATGTCTTTACTTTTAAGACGATAACAATATAGTTCGACTGTTATTTACTTAGCACATATTTTAACTTACATTTATCCAACTATGCATTATATCGTTCAATAATTTACCATCGTTTAGTTTCAATTGATTATATATTGTCATTGATAAAAGGAATACTCCGACGTGCTAAATTAAATAAAAAAATTGACAAATAAAATCTAATAATTATGGTAGTTTTTTTTGTATTTAATCTTACATTGATTTTGTAATATTCATTTATTAAATTATGAGATGAAAATATGTCGAAATGAATACATTTTGAAAACCACCACTTCTTGTACAAGCATACAACACTATTATGCTAAAAAAAATTATACATTTTTAAATATTATGTATTCGATATAAAAAAAGATACTATCATTAAAATATAAATGTATAAAAAAGTATTGTATTTTAAGCATTGAAAGAATACAGGATAACAGTGACTAAGAAGAAATAAACTATAGCGTTTTAGACACTGAATTATTTTGATAATACTTACAAAGAAACAATATTTATTATTATTTACTTATATACTTGTTACATATTTAATTATGAAAGTAAATTTAGTATAATTTAACAGTCAGCGAATTTATACAATTTATTTAATAAAGGAGAAATTCGTATTTCTTTTTTGATACAACACGAAATTAAAATTTTTATCTTTAAACAATAACAAAAAAAATTACTTTTCAAAAATAATTTGTTTTTGATTATCGAACAACGATAATCAATAATAATAAATTATATATTTATAATAAAATAATAAATTATATCACGACTTACATCTTTGATATTTTTGTCAGAATTGAATATATTTTTCAATACTTCAACAAAAAACATGGTAGATTTATTTGATGTCAAAGATACAAAAGTATCTTTTACATTATTAAATTGAAACAAAGTGGTATTTGAAATTAATAATTGAGCTATAAACAAGAAAAAAATAACAATTTTTTAACAATCGAATAATACGTTTGGAATTACGAAACAAATTTAATATTTGGAATAACTTACATACACTAGCTGCTATATAGGAAAAGAACCGAGGATAAACATTTAAGTACGTATTGTGATTCTTAAGAATAGTATCAATTCTATAAACAAAAAGAAAAATTAATGAAAAATTTATTTCATTTTAGAAACATTAAAATAAAATAAAATTAATACTCTTCAGTAATAACAGTCGTGGAAAGGATTTGATTGGATAAAAGTTCGACGAAAAGTTTGCCTGCATCTGTTATATTATTAGGACTACAACGTAATGATGCAACTAAAATTGAATTAACGAATTTATGCTTCGTGTGTACGTTGGATGTTTTATCATTAATCAGTGAATAAATAGTTTCCTATATATGGAAAACAAATTAACGCATTTATAACATTATATGAAGAGCCTGGCAAAAATTGCTTTAGATTTTATGTTATCACTACTCAAAATTTTCAAAAGATGTGACAAAGTTTATGAATTGGGTTTACATTTGTGTTACTTTACTGGGAAATTTTTCCATGCAATATAGGAATAAATTATACAAATTTGAAGTCAGCGCATTTTCAGAGTAATGAAATTAAACAAAAATTACTGTTCCTTTGGACCATAAAATGATGTACAGGAGGAACTTGAATTTAATTTTCCAATTCCATTTCATACTAGTATAGATTTTTGCCAGACTAAACATTTTTAAATAAATACGTACGTCGAAATTTAACATATATAACTGTTCATACTCTTTAACGATATTTTTATATGGTATATCAACTTTATTATTGGTCACTTTTGAACTGGTAAAATGTTCATTATGCCTTTGTGGAGTCTGTGACAAATTGGTCAGACTTTGTTGTCCTATATTACAACAGATGTACATTTTAATAATAAATATTGTCAAGAACTCAGGGAAGAATATGCGTTTTTCGTTATTAAAGGTAATAATTCTTAGTTTCGATGAACATTGTAATCAACCGTCGTTTATATAAAAAATACATTTACGTTGTTGGTGGTCAATTGATAATGTTTAAGTTTAGAATATTGATAGGGTCGATAAAACGTTATTGACGTTTTTGCATCAGCGTAACTGCACAAACATGTTACGAGACATGTCGCGTCTTTCAACCTTTTGTGGGTGGTGAATCCGTTACATCACTCGAAGAATGCACTAGCGCAGTGTTTTTGACGTTTTGTTCCTGGCTGATTTCGTCGTTCGTTGTCGTTGCCTGTTGTACATTTTCAGAATGTATGTTCGTGTTACATTTGAAGTCGTTCTTGCTTTTGATAACTATGGGGAAAAAAAAGCGAGCGTACAAAATAAAGCGCATGAAAACATAGGGTCGAGAACAAAGGTACCTCGGCTGTTGCACCGTTCCACGCGTATATTAACTGAGAACATGGTCGTTTTATCCAAGAGGTGAGCGGCAATTTCGGCTTCTTCTTCAGTCTCATACGATATCAATGAAAAGTAACAAATCTCCCCGTCCATAGAAAGTATTTGTTGCACGTCCGTCAATTTGCCTATTCGGCCGAATGTTTCCCGTAGATCGTTTTCGGTTACCTACAAAAACGAAACAGCGTCTGAAACGAAATCCAAGCGGATCGTCCTCCCCCCCGGAACTTACGTTTTTCGGTAAATTAAAAACCATCACGGTCGACATAATTTCGAAGCGCTCGAGTCCGTCGAATTAAATTTAATTACTCCCTCGAGTAATTTCGTGAATGTACGATTACTGAATGGCGGCACCAAAGAACGTTAAACGACGTTCTTTGAAGGAACAAAGAACGTTGAACGACGTTCATTAAAAGAAGAAAGCAGTAGAAATCGGAGAGAGAAAATAACGGTAACCGCGGTTATCGTAGTACAGGACGATTGTACTTACCGATACGATGGTACCGTATCGGCGGCGCATTGGTCGTCGAGGCGGAAACGTTTCCAATCATGTCCGCTAAAGCGCTGTCAGTACTTAGCGGTAAACGCGGTGGCCGCCAACGAGGTCCGTCACCCGTACGAACGCCGGGAGTGTCCGACATATTGCGCGCTTTATTTCGAATATGGGACGTTTTCTTGACGTTCTGGGAACAGTGCCGGAACTTTTAGCCAAGGTGGCCCGGACGATTTGTAAAAGTAGGACGGCCCCAAAACGTTTGAAAGGCGTTTTTTCACAACAGCCTCGGCGACGATCCGATGTTGACGTCGTTATCGATTTGGATTTTCGTCTACTGTTAATAATTTACGGCCGCTCGTCTCCAGACTTCGAATTGTTTTCGATAAGTTCCGTCGTTCAGTCGTATACGAATTAATATGGCGTTTTCGAGGATTTTGCGTAGTTTATTACTGAACCGTGTTCGCTCGTCACGATATAATAATAAACACACGGGTACGCCATTGTTATATAGTACTTTATAAAATATCGGCAACTTATATCGTGACAAACATAGATAATGTCGGGTAGTATACGAACAACAATCCAAACGTAATTATGTGCGAGGGGTCTACTTACGAACGCTTCCCAGAGTTAAACGATTTCGTTTTGTATCCGTTTCGGTCGTCATAGTTCGCGGTCGCCGGGTCGCGAAATCGAAAACATTTCCGGCGGGATGTTCGAATTGTCATCCGAGATGTGTGCATTGTGTGGGGAAACTGCGTCCCGTATCCGAGGAATTTTCGAGCGGCACAAAAGGTTTAGTGTCAGTAAATCGGTGGGGCGGATAACGACTGTCGAAAACGTTTAAAAAATCGTTCGAAACAACCGACGTGGTCCGGTAAACATCGTCGGTACAGTTCGACAGATTTGGCGAGATAGACGAAGAGAATGAAAGTGATTCTCATCTGTTCGTCGATATGGACAGTATAAAGCGAACAACCTTAATGTCGAAAAAATTATATCGATTTAAGTTCGGGAAACGAACGAACGAGGACAGGACTAAATTTGTACGATCGACGACGCGTCGTTGTTGGCCGATAAATGCGTCCCGATGGACCGACACGGCCCTTTCATATTCGCTAGATTTGTATCTATAGTAGAATCCGCTCATAACGATCTTCAAGGGACCTAAAGAATGAGATCGTTATATCCGAATTTCGTTGTATCCGGAAGACAAAAAAAATTGATTTATTAATTATTTATTTAACAAATACACGTATAATTATACAAACCACGTTGTATATTTATGGAAAATAGTACGTATTATGTATGTACGTATATAATATTAATTTGAAAAAAAATCAGTTATAGTACTTTGTCTATAACTGGAACATACGATTTTTTAACATAATTAGCAATATTTTTTAATGCCATAGATATTTCTGGCATATTGATATCGCTGTTTAACGTAACAAAAGTACGTACTTGATCAATCGAAAAATACACTTCCGAAATAGACGGTGCTTTGTATACAATTTCTTCCGTCTCGTCTTCAGTTTCGTTATTTTCATCCTTACTCGCATTCAAAATAGAATTGACAATTTCTTCTTCGTTCGGTTCTTCACTGGTCCTACATATTTATATATACTTATGTCGTATATACACGTACACGTATGTTTATTAAAGATTAGATAACGAAGTATCGTACCGGATAATTATGATACGAAATCCAATTTATTGTTATAGGCGAATAAAATAAGCATTTTTATTTAAAAATAACATCGTTATATCCGAATTATCGCTGTAACCGATATCGTAATATCCGACCAAAATTACTTACGTGAGATGTAAAACCAACCGAATACATGACTGGGAGTCGTTTTATCCGGAATATCGTTATATAAGGCATCGTAACAAGCGGATTCGACTGTATTCCCAAAAGGGAAAACTGTGTCGGGAGCATTTCACTTCGGTGCGAGACAAAAGCGGATGAGTGGCGATCAATTCCAAAGGCTCGACCCTGATTTGAACAACGGAAGGAAAACGCGTCGTGTAGATTAGTAGCGAGACGCGGGGTAGTGTACGGGAAGGGGCCGTTGTTGAATCGCGCGATATTACCAAAATGAGATTAACGACGTATACCGCGCGAATTTCGTTTTGAAATAGTCGCGTCCCGTACGTATTATAATAATTGTAACGTTCCGGAAGAAACGAGCGATTTTTCTTTAGGTTTTGGTCAAAATAACGTGGGATATTTCGCAGTTTTGAACGTACGCGTATTTTGTATTTATATATATATATGTATATGCCGTTTTCACGATATCGAAAAATTATCGTTCGGGACGGCCCGTAGTTCATATACGTACGAAATATGTATTATAATATTACGTAATATCGTCGGCACGCGTTCGGAATGCGAACGGAGCGGAGAGAATACGAATTCCGCGAAACGCATAAACCGCGGGACGGTCTAATGAAATTCTTCGCGGGATTCCGACGCGTTTTATATACTCGATCATAACAATACCGAGCGTCAAAATGCTCGCGTACGGCGTAATCGACGTGCCCCCCACGTACAATTTTCCGAACGGTTCGCCCGTGTCTGCGGAACGTCTCGCCGGACGTCCAGCGACGATCGTATTAACCGACGGTCATTCCCATCGGAGGAAAGCGTCCCCATCCAAGCGTTTACTCGATGGTCGGGTCGCCAAAATTATACGAACACTGTTACACGGCCCTCACGTAAATTGTGTATTTATAACGTTTTTCGGTCGCTCCGTTATTTGATTACCAACCACACGCTCGTTCGACAAACGAATAAAACTTTCGGTTAACCCTACCACGAAATACTACTACGCGATTGTACGTCTTTTCTTCACAAATTTGACGAATAATTTTCGTATTGCTTTTCGTCGATCACGGTGTCATCCCCGCTGTCTACATGCATTTTTATTACTTTACACGTCTTTATCGTACTTAATAAACGGTTACTGACGACTTTTGCAAATAAAACCCCTGCCGCCGCCGAGTTAATCGCGCGTGTTGAAGTGTTCGCTCGGTGTACGTCGTTTTATCGAAGCGATAATACATTTTCGTGTCAATGTCGGAACACGACGAGTGATACGATCGCCCAATCACCGAATAACTTAACTATCGTAAACGAAAACGAACGACCTTTAGGCCCTTCATTAATAATATCTATTATATAACGATCACCGCGGAGACTATGAGATAAGTTTGAAAAAGAATATTCGCGCTTGAGTGATTAGTGGCCGCCGTTGTTTGTCGAAAGTCGAAGTTAACCCACAACGACAAAACATAATTGATTATTTACTGCGGTGTGAGGACATTGGGTATTAACTATCGATATTCGAAGTTTAGAAATATGTCGTGTATATATATACAGCCGGATTGTGTATAAGCTTTGTTAAACAGAACGAGCGAGATTTTTTTTAACTCAATTTATTTTTTAATACGTTTTGAAACAAATATACTTTTTTTATTCGTCACGTTTGTTGTGGAATGATTAATAAATCGGTTTAATTGAAACGCCGAGGATAATACGTCAAGGCCGTATCCATAGATAGGATATTGGGGAGGTGGGTAGTTGTAAAAAAGGTCCGCCGGAACCATCTCCTTGCGAAAAGTCTCAGAACTTATGGAAATTGTTGACAGTGAAACAAAACGGACTAACATTTGGATGTAAAGAGTCCCTTTGAGGTTTGTTACGGCCTGGCGTGATTATGTGATTTCCACAGGTTTTACCCGTGGTTAGATATGAACGTGACGTATTTACATTTCACAAAGACCGCACGTTTCGTGTCCGATTCAGTCAAACGGAGATTATATTACACACACCATTTAAAAAGGAAAATCGCGGAGTCATTGTAGGTCCGTACACACATACATGTACGCACATAAATGTACGCACATACACAACACACACACACACACACACTGTATACATGATATAAAGCTCCGTGTGACGGGTTTTCGCGAAATTTCCACTGGGGTGAGAAGGTGGATGGTGAAAATACTGTCGTGAAGTACTTATCCGTTCGTTCGCGCGCGCGTCGTCGTCATCGTCGCCACCGCCACCAAGTCCCGACAGAGTCCCCCCCCGTCGGTTGTCACACTCGTCATCCGATCCGTGTCCCGTTATAGCGTGTCGTCGTATATACCGCTCCGTCGCGAGAAGATGTTTTCTCCCGGACGACGGATCTGTGCTTAGTGTCCGATTGATTACGACGCGTCCGCGGGGTGAAATCATTATTATTACACTGTCGGTGCCGTGAAAAATTCGCGTTCTGACAATATTATTCATTTACCGACGACAAAGTAGAACGGTCGAGACGACGGGAAACACAATACGCGAATTTTGCGTTCGGCGACGAACGTTTCCGATTTCACGGTTCGTCGGGACATTACGCGCGTTTTCGTTCGTCCACGTTAAAATCGCGTCATTATAGACGAAAACCCGAAAAGTAAAACCCTTCGTAACGCGAACGCTGTGCCGTTATTAATTGTCCCGAGTGTTACCCGACGGATCGGCGGCGAACACGCGTCATGAGATCGTTGGTGTACCGCCGCGGAACGATAGTCGCGGCCGTGGCACTAATAATCGCGGTCTCCGTAATGTGTCCCGCCCGTGTGACTGGCGATCGCGTGTACACCGCGCCGCTGGACGACACGGGCCGGACGGCGGTCTACTGGACGGTCGATTACGCGGCCCGCGCGGTCAAGTTTGAAGCGCACTTCGCGGACGGAGGCCCATTCGACTGGCTGGCGCTGGGTTTCTCCGGTCGCGGTAATTACACCGGCGCGGACTTCTGTCTCATGTGGGTCGACTGGAAAGGCGTTACCGGAATGTTGGTAAGCCGCGGCGCGGTTTCGTCTTGTTTCGGGTGAAACGATCGAAACGGGAAAACGTCGAAAACGCGTCGCCGATACCAGACACTCTACGAATCGGGAAATTGAATAATAAAGCACGCGGTTCGTCCACGAGTGACGTCCGAACACGGTCGGAAATTCTTTTCGGGTTGCGCGCCAAGTCGGCGACGTGTACAGGCAACGTGTGTCCTCAAATCGTATCGTCGGACGTTTACGCGAAATACGTTTTTTTTCTGGTTTTATAAATCACGGCCGCTGTTGGTCATAGACAGCCCGACGATACGTGTTTACGGCGTACGTTTCGCATAATTTTTAGGAAAATTCTCAAATAAGCACGTACGTATATATATTCGTCGGCTTCGGGATATACGCGCGCCATTCTGGACGTTAATCGTTCATTAAGTTAAACAAAGCATCGAAATAAAATTTGTATAAACGATCACGTATTAGACGAGCGACATTTCGGATTTTTGTTCAATAATCGACGACGACGTTACGATTATAATCGCGAGTGTATATAATGATTTACGATTTGCAACGTTCACTAGGTCGGTAATGAAATTCGAAATATCACGACGGAGGCGATAATTTACGTTCGGTAACATATACGCCATACAATTTAAGTAAAATAAGGATTCGAGTGGTGACATCGATACGCCGAGAGGTGACTTTTTGATAGAACTTTGGTGCCGTCCGAAAAAGGAAAGACGATACGTTAAAGACCCGAAGAGCAATTATCGCAATTAAGGACGAACGTTTTTTCGGTCGAAACAATAATTGATTCGTTTCTTGTTTGCTTATTGAAATAGACGAAAATTGATATGGACGTATTTAATATTCGTTAAAAGCGATTAGACGAAATACCGGAATACGATGATTCGCGATTTTTTCCTAAATAATTTCGGTTTAAATTATAAACACGACGGTTACGTAGAGGTGTCGAGATAACAACGATTAACTTAATTAAAAATAATAATCGTCAAAAAACTATTCGCGAGGTTCGCCGCAGGTATTTAAAACACGATGAAGATGGTAAAAACGGGCGTGTCGTAATTTTCTCAGTTTCTTACTTCATTCCTCAAATTACCGGAAATGTTTCAAAATTATACAACTCTCTAACGTACCGTTTATGTATAATTACCAATCTATATGCGGATAATGTTACGTGACCATATTAAACCATTTGTACGACGAATTTATACATTTCTGCAATCAAACGTTTAGGAGAAAACAATATATGCTCGCGACAATTGATTTCGTTCAAAAATCGAAAATGTTACGACGATACGTAATAAACAGTCGCGATAATAATATTGCGGGTAACGATTGTCAAAAAACGTTGAATAAAATTAAGATTAGGCAATGTTTTTTGCAATAGGGTCGTTTTAAGAATTATAAACGCGCGTGGAGTTGATCCATTCGATAAAATGTGGCGTAATCGAACGTTTAACAAAAACGTTGCTTTTGTGCAGGACACGTGGACAGACGATGCAGGAAGAATTGCGGTGGACGAGCGACAGGATTGCGACGGGTTCGATGTCGCGCGATTTCACGGAGGCAGTACCGCATTGACTTTCACTCGAAAATTTGATACGTGCGACGACGAACGCGATTATTTGATTGAGGTGAGTAAAAGTGATTACGGGAAATAACTTCTACCTATCGACCGATAAGTCCGATAGGTTTATATATTATACATATAATATACAACCGATATATTTATCGGTTTCTATACATTAATTCGAAACGATAATCGTTCGGGTACGTTTTATTTAAACGCGCCGGTGTAATCTAAATGGAAAGTCTCGGGCTTTTCGATCATATTTAGAAAATCGTACATTGACAGTCCCGCGGATTAATTTTTATCATAATTGTCCGTTCAAACAGGTGTAGTGCCTCAACATAGAGTGCTATGCGAGTGACTTTGTTACCGACCTATTTTTGACGTTGATACTGCCGATAATTATATATACGGGAGGCGCTAGTAAATTCAAACGTGAAATTGCTCCTCCGCCGAATCATCCTTAATCCGCGCGCTATACGAACGTTCCTGTCCATCATTAGACTCGCTCCGCAACGACCTAAACGTCGAATAATAACAATAAATCGATTATTACCTAAACGTTATCGAACAAATTTGTTTGTAGGCGTGTGAAAACCCTTAAATTTCGGAGCTTCCGCGGAAATTCGATACGCACAAATTTACATTCGTTGGAGTAGACATTCGTACGTGAATCACGGATTCGTGGCGCATATTATACGTTGCGTGTGATTTTGTCCGTGCCGGTATATTTCGAAATTGTACTTTTTAATCGTATGGACTTGCGACGTTAAATTGACGGGGTACCAAAAACACTTTGGGTCGCTTCGAAGCCACGATACGCGTCGTGGCTTACAAAACGTGGTTAGTCCGATAAACACGAACCGGCGCCTTCGGTGTGTTATCGGATATTAATAGCATGGCGTTTACGTAATAACGGTATTACGACGTCGCAGGGCGGCACTACGCACTTGGTGTGGATGAGGGGCGGTGGTCCGTTGTTCGCGGTGGACGGTCTGCTGGTGTCGCAGGCTAAAGCGAAGGGTATGCAAAGAGTTCAGCTGCTGAAACCGGAAAGGCCGAGCGTTCAACTGCCGGACAAAGTGTCGAAAGTGGAGTTGTTGGCGGACAAAGTGAACGTTCCCGTTGAGGAGACAACGTACTGGTGCCACGTGATGAAGATTCCTCTGGACATGACGTACAAACATCACATCGTCAGGGTAAAAACGAGGGCGATATTTTATTTTAACGAGTCTCCCCCAATTTTCTCCAATTTTGAAAACGACCCGAAAACAATTCGATTTTCGTCGTCGACCTATTTCGACGTTTACAAAATGAAAACGTTTTCTCTACACAATTCTGTGTAAACGATACTCGTTTCAAATTTCGATTTCCGTTCCCTAAACTTACAAATCGCTCGCATTACGCTTACGTTTAAGGTTGTCAGTGGAATATTCGACAATGAAAAGAAGCCATTTTTGTTTATCCCGACAAACATTCATACTCCAGTCTACACATTAATCACGTGAATCGCCGATTTTCGAATTTGTTTTCTTTTTTGTACACCGTATTCCATATTCATTATCACAATTTTAATGTTTGACTCATGACCCGTATAAAAGTTCAAAATTATTTCGAGATTAAACGGTTTTAGTATGGAAATCAGTACGGCGTAATTGCTAGGGTAATCGCAGGTACCGTGTCGTAAAAAAAACGTCAAATAAAATTGTCATTATAATTCGGATTTTTCGTTTTTTCCTTTAATGAAAACATCGAGAATTATAAATTAAGTACGCACTTAAATTGCACGTACCGACAGAAAGCTGTGTTTATTTATTCAAAAGATACCGAAATACGTATAATTTTTAAATATCGCGAACATTGTCGGTATCGGAATTACTGGACGTTTTCGAAAATTTAAACGAATTTTGAAAACGTCTGCCCTTCAACAAAAAAAGTTCAAAAATTACGAAAAGGCTATATATAAACGCGTTTGGTGGATTATAATCGTTATAAATCATAAATGGTTGTCATTTTATGTCGGAACGTTGTCGAATTTATCCGGTTTCGAATACGCGGCAATAAATCGTTTTCGATAATCAATCGACGGTTTTTGGTTTCCGGACGAATGTTAGAACGTAGTTTTCGTTCCGATTGTCGGCTTAAAGAAAAAAATACGTCCCGAACCTTCCGACGGACGTGTCCGTTCTATCCTAAATAACGGGACCATTCGGTGCCAACGAGTGTACGTCACGTGGGCGCGAGGAAATTGCCGCGTTAAATTTTCGATCGGGCCGCTGTCCCCCCCACTCCCGCCATATTTTTGCGACAAAAAATAACACGTACGTCGCGTATTATTACGCTGGCGTTCCGTACTTAACCACCGCAGTATTTGAATCGTTCGTGTTTAGTTCGAGTCGGTGATCGAGGAAAACAGCCGCGGAGTCGTGCACCACATCGAGGTGTTCCATTGCGAGTCCGGTGCCGACGTCAAGATACCACCGTACAGCGGTCCGTGCGCGTCGGAGAAACGGCCGTACAAGACGCAAGCGTGCAAGAAAGTGATAGCCGCCTGGGCCATGGGAGCCGCCCCATTTGTATACCCCGAAGTCCGTACGGACCGTATTGAACGACGGTGGATCGAACGTAAAAGGGAATATTTTTCGTTTTTTTTTTTTTGAAAATTTATCGAGACGTAACGCAACGGCGCGTCGGTGTATTGTTTTAAATTGTCCGACGTAACATCTCGTGACGCGAGAACGTACTTCCTCACACCCCGTTAATGGCGATTCGGTCTTGTTTCCATCATCCCGTTACGTCACGAAGCCATTTATTAGTCGACATCGTCGTCGCCGAATCTTCGTGTCCTCTACTAGCGTTTTTTTCCAAAGTGGTTTCGGTAACAAACGAAAGTTGTTTTAAAAATTTCTATTTTAAGTCCGATAACGTCATCGACCCGGAAAACCGCGCGCACGTTTCCTCCACGATATTCGTCAAAAAGTTGACGCGGTAGTACGAGCAATTACTGTTGTTATGAACCTTCGCGAAATAGTATTAAGTACGTTATAAACTCTCGCGAAGTAATACTAAATAATTGTAATTTAGGCAAATTTTTGCCAGCCGTTGCACCGTCCAACGGTAGTCCAAAAGTGTGCGACGTCAGTCGAGGTTAGGTTAGTGTAGTTTAAAGTTACTGTAAGACCTAATATATTTATATTTTAATAATCTACTCCACTCATTATCTCTATCCAACCTCAAACGACTCGTGTGCTCCTGAACGAACCTACTATCAAATCTCAACCGACTACAGGAATTACAATCGACGGCGGTTTCTTCATCTGCCCAATTGTCTCAACGGGTGGCGCACAACAAAAAAATCTTTCGCGGTACGCTTAGTTCGGTTTCGTCTTTCGGAAAATCGTTCGGGCCGCTCGTTGTACACTCGAGTCTTATATATTAACGGCGTCGACTCCCCGTGAATGGTTTGTTTATTGTGACGGGTTTCACTTACGCTCTCCGTAACGAGAGAAACTCCGTGATATTAACTCGTCGTTACCCGCGTTTCGTTCATCGTTTAAATACGCCAAATTCTCATTTACGTTTGATCTACCCTCGTATACGATGTCATCCATCGATCGTTTTACCTAATTTAACGTCTCGTTTTTTGTTTTTTTGTTTTTTGGTCACCCAGGAAGCCGGCCTACCCGTAGGCGGTGCCGATTTCAACGGTTACGTCATGTTGGAAGTGCATTACAACAACCCTGGCTTGAGAAAAGGCAAACGTCATTAAAATATATACGGGATTTTTTGTTTTCGTTTTAGACTACATAGGGAGGGAGTTTTTTTCGTGGTGGAACGAAACAAACGAAAAAAAGATAGAAAACAAAAACCGTTTCGATTTTCGCAGGCGTGGTGGACAGTTCCGGTATCCGTTTGTACATAACGTCAGAAGTGCGAAAATACGACGCTGGCGTGATCGAATTGGGCTTGGAGTACACGGACAAAATGGCCATCCCGCCCAAACAGTCGGACTTCACGTTGAGTGGCTATTGTATCGCCGAATGCACGGCCGTGGTATTTTGTTACGCCTGTAGCGTCGAAATATGTCGGGACCGGTCGTTTTTCGTTTCGCGGCTAGACCCATTGCGCCCGTATTAGCGCGATTGGAAAACGAGCGTTTTGTTTCTAATTACGATTCACGTTTACGTCCGAGTTAGTTTCGAAATGTCTGTTCGTATACGTGTTCTCGAAAATTCATCGTCGAGCCACATTGTACCCCAATGTCGACGAACAAAATACGACGGAAACCGCGCTCGAAAATTATACGTGTTTAACGAAACGACGTTTATTTCGTTTCGAAAGTTCGACGAAAATTCGGTTACGCGATACGAACGGAATTTACGTTCGAAAAATGTTACGATTTGTCAGTCACTTTTCCAGGTTATTGTCCGAACGTCGTGTTCCGATATTTTGATTAAAACTTCGACGTTAATTTTAACATTTTTCAAACGAGCGTTTAAACGAAAAAGTAAACTATTCAAACATTTACAAACGGTCAAATTTTCGTCTAGCTTTTCGGTATATCGTATTGTGTGCACGGATACGCGGATAATTGGTACCGATCGCCTCAATAATAATCGTTTATTTCTCGCACGACGACGGCACGCATTTCGAAAATTGATAATCGCCTTGGGAAAATGTGCGTTTCCGATCCTCTCAACGATATTGGAATCGAATTTGAAAAGTATACAGACATTGTTCGTAAATCGTTCGTGGTGCGTAACTACGTAACGCGATCCAGTCGAAATCAAATGGCTAATGTATTTCGAAAATAGCGCGAGCTACATATTCGAGACGCTTTAGAAAATATTATTTTCACGTCGCGTAAATATTAATTTTCATATCCGTTTTGTATTTACCTAACGCTATCTAGTCGTTAAATACGCCGATATTGCTGTATAGTGTATTCAGTTCTTTTTTCTGAGCGCTCGGCACTCAGTAACTGACATTTTCGACATTTCCCCTTTTCGCGTTCCCGTAATCAACCATAATCGATACGCGTTTATTTCTTTTCAAAAATTTCATATTCATCGCGCGGCCAAAACATTCGTTGATCGAGATTATTTTAGAAATATCGTTGACGGCGCCGATTTGAGTACGTGTTTCAATTATTCTACATCACTCGATAAATTTCGAATAAAAATAAGTTTATCTTTTAAATCGTCGCGATTTATTTAAAGCGATCACACTAGGTACGTTTAAAAAAAAATGTTGCGTGAAGCGGAAAACATTTTAGTCGTTTCATTGTTAATGGAAAAAAAATAACGAATATTAGAATTATCGTGACGACTACGCCGAATTTTTGAGAACAATATTAATACATATTTTCGAAGTATTATTCCAAATAAACGTCTTAAATAACAACAGCGCTCGTTCCGATTAGCTGTACCACGCGGATACGCACGTTTCCTATCGTATTTCAAAATAAAATCACTAGATGTCGTTGATGAATATACAAATATATATATTCGAGCGTTTAAAACGAGCTTGGGAAATATTTGACAAACGGTTAATTTTCTGTCCGACTATTATTATTCGAAACTTATGAACGTGAAACACAAAATTAAATTCGTTTTAACATTTAAACGGGCCAATTTCGTCAAAAATTCGGTCCTTCGAAAATCAATAAATTTCAATTCAATCCAAAACTATTCGAACTCAATCCAATGCGATCCAACTACGATCATGTCCGTCTATTTGGCAAAACGTACTCACCGACAACCACCAAACACAGGCTAAAACTGTACCCAACAACTTGGATAGACCGACTTAAAATCACTCACCAACTCCCTCATTTCCATTCATTAGTAAAGGCAAAGGCCTGGAATAGTGAACGGTATAGCCATCCCGCTTAAAGCAAAGCGAGAATTTAATCGGGCCAGCATTAGACCCTAAACGCCATCGATTTTTCGTTAAACATTTTATTAATTCGCTCGAATTCTCGAACATTTTCAGAGTATACCTCCCGCGGGAATCGAGATCTTCGGTTCCCAGTTGCACACTCATCTTACTGGCACGAGGATCTATACAAAACACGTACGTGACGGACAGGAATTACCAGAACTCAACAGGGACGACCATTACAGCACCCATTTCCAGGAGATTCGTTTACTACACAGACCGGTGCGAGTGCTCCCGGTAAGTTATACACTCCAAATGCCATTAACAACACACTTTTGCCGTGTGCCGATATTTTTCAAGTATTTTCGGACACGTTTTTCTAAAAACTTAATCGTGGAACGTACGCGTAACTATGTATCCGAATTCGAATGCCGGCGTGTTTTGGAATAATACGGACGTGCGTAAAACAATCACGTCGAAAACGCCGACTAGAAATAATTAAGTACGGGTCGTCGGTAATTATTGTCGAAAACGCGTACATATATCTGAAACCGTCGAATGAGGTTCGTGTCGACGTTTTCGTAATGGCGTTCCTTAAATTGTTCGGGCTGTTTCTAACAAAAATTGAAATCGAAACATTTCGGGGATGTATTACCAACGCGGTGTGTATATTAACTTAATTAGTATCGAGCGTAATGAAGGAGAACGGTTTTCGTTCAGAGATGGTGAAAGAATTGAACAGGTACATCTCGGCGGTTGTCGAGGGTATTCGAAAATCGTTTAGTTTTCTTCAGTAGCGTCTTTTGAATGTGGGCTCGAAGGAAATTTCGCGATCGTTCGACCAGGTGATTAACGGACCGGTTAAACCGAAAAGTTAAACGTGGCCGTCCTTATTGTTGTCTTACGACGTTCCAAGACGCGCGTGTCCGACGAAGCGTCGTGAAATACGTCCTCGGCGGCTGTTTATATTATTACCGTTGTTCTCCTATACCGCGTGCGCGAGCTTATTGCCGTCTTTAAAGGTCATAGTCGCGCGTCAATAAAAAACGTATACGTACGCGCGTATAATGTCGTTACCGAGGTACGCGAACGAGAGACGGTACAGCAGCCAGCGACTACGCCGGCGGAACACAATGGTCGGGTTCGGCCTCCTCCTGAGAAGAATGCGGCGGCGTACGTGAAACGATATTTGCGTGTGATATAATAATATCGTCAGAGAGACGGAAAACAATAAACCGTGAAAAATAAATACGAAATAAAGCGCCGCGAATAGCTATCCAATTAACCGGTATGTACGCGTAATAAAGCGTGTTCGACCAGATATTATTCCGGCAGCGACGAGGTTTTTTTTTAATTAATTATTAACAATGGCGATCGATATATATATATATAAACCGAAATCGGCCGGTCCTTATATATTCGACATAATATCGCGTAATTTATTTATTACGTTACCGCGGTAGCGGGCCCCTTCGAAACGAGAAAACGGCGCGACCAGAAACGGATGGTTAGGCGACGACTACTCGCGGACACGACTGGCTATCGTTTGCGACCTTTCGGCTTTAATCGGTTCGGATTTATTTTTGGCCCGGTGAACGACGCACCCCCATCTGGTTCGACGTTAAAACGTGAACGATTTAATCCATACCGTTAGCCGTCGATCGATCGAACCGACTCGCGACTCCTTTACTTGTACAGCTTTATTCGTTGTTAAGCGTCCGTGTTGTTCGACCGAACGCCGCCGAGTTGTCCCGCGGATTCGACGGGAAATATTTGAAAAAAACAAAACGTTTACACGTACGATTCCGGTAATATTCGTACATCCATTTTGTAGCCGACAATGTTGACAGACACCGCCGATACGAATCCGCGCGTAACGAATACTTAATTATTTCTCTTCTTAAAAACGATAACATTAACGATTGCTCGGAGCTTTTATTCGTATAACGCGAATATTTCAAACGGTTTTTCTCGGTTAGTTCCCTGAGATTACCGTCGGATATTCCTTTTTCAATCGTATTTGTTGCCGCATCCGCAAAACTGTTTTTTTACGTTAAGATTAAAAGTCGGCGCGATTTTTTTTTACAATTTTCGTAACGAGGTCAATATTTTATATTATTAAAAAGTCCCTCTCCCCGTCGCGCACACCCATCCGCTAGACAACGTCTTTCGATGTAATTATATATTTGTCGCCGCAAAATGCCTCGATCGATATTAACGAGAAACGTACGTAGGTATGTCAAACGAGAGAGAGAGAGAGAGAGAGAGAGAGAGGTTTCGAACGTATATTATTACGTTTCGCTAACCATATTAAATCGACCCCGTTGATACCGTCACTGCGGCCTCGTCGATGGAAATACGATCTTAAGAAACGAATTTTTTACCCACTTTAACGAGCTATGAGAATTGGGACGACGAAAGAACAATATTGGAGTTTGGCAACATGGACGAATCGTCAACGAGCTAATTGAGTACACGCGCGCGAGTATATCGTTAAACGCGTGAACGTAACGACGACGGTCGATTCGATTTTAATACGGGACGAGCACGCGTGTCGACGAAAGTATAACGAACGTTTGATTGCTACAAACCGACAGTGAAGCCCCGAACACAGACGGTATTCGATCGTGACTGTAATACCCGAACGAAGTATTTCTCGTTTAAGCTACGGGTGAAAAACACAAACAAAAAACTACACGAGTTCGTGTAATACGATAATCGTGGAAATCCGATACGAGTGATTAAATATCGTATTTAAATTAGGTACGCGATTTCGACGTACTTAAAAGCGATTTATCGAATTTACCCATCGGGAAACGCGTAGGATACATTTACGTGTTTTCGACGCGGCATTTGCGCGAAAATAAGGCATAATGAAGCTGCGAACGTGAAACGTTTCGCAAATGTCGCCATGGTATACATACGTAGAGTTCTCAATATATTCGAAACGTTCTCGCGAATAATTCGCGCGGTCTGCTGCAGGGAGACGCGCTGATAACCACGTGCCACTACAACACCGAGGACAGGCCAAACATTACGCTGGGCGGTTTCAGCATATCCGACGAGATGTGCGTCAACTACGTGTATTACTATCCGAAGGTCGAATTGGAGGTGTGCAAGAGCTCGATTAGCGAACAGAATCTCAAGAGCTATTTCAAATTCCTAAACGAGTGAGTACGACCGTTTCATACGTAAATCGCGGCAAACGATATGTGTCGGGTAACCTAACCCTTCCCCCAGAAGGGCGACCTAATCTATACACGCGCGAACATATACCGTTACGCGTACAAATAACGTGACGTACAAATTGGCGCCTTGACCGTTCCCGTAAAATTGAAAATCGGCCTTCTAAAATAATCGTTCACAGTCACGTGTAAATTAAGCGTTGGGTACTCGCTCCGTAAAATGTTTACGCCGTACAGTTTGTTTTTATCCGAATTTGAGTACTTCTTCTGTCAAAATAAAAACTCGTTTCGTTCAACTGTATATAACATTGTACATATACACTGTGGTCGAAATAATAAAAAATCGCGTTATTAATTTTCGACCAAAAAATCGAGTCGTCCATTGTTTTCTTTTTACCACATTGTTTACTCGAATTTCGGCATTGAACCGCGAAATACCGCACGAGTAATCGAATAAAGTCGCGATTTGTAATTTGAGTAAGTTCGATAAGTTAATAAACAAAAATTTAGCGATAATTCGTTAACTCACATTACTTAGGTACTTACGAAAAACCGAAACAAAAAAAAAAGAAACACGGCCTATAAGACGCGTAGACTTTCAAACAATCATATTTTATATTAATTTTACGTACGAAAGTCACGCGTTAAGACGGAAACTTCAGTCCGTAAACGTTACGTTACTCGGTTTCGGGTTTGTTACGTTACCGCCGAACACGTTTGGTTCGCCCGTACGTAGCGATGAAAGAGACTTAAAAACGCGTGACGTTATAATGGCAGTCCCGCGAACGTTACCTACGAATAGGAATATATTTTTTTCGATACGTTTATCGCGCGGTCGTTTGTTTTTGAAAATTAAAATCGTTTCCGGGAGCCGATACGACGGTAACGTGAAATTGGAAAGTCAACGATCGTATTTCCAGCCGTTTTCTCCGCGATCGAGTGGCACGCGCGCGGTTTTATCGTGTGAACCTAATAGAACAATATACGTACCAAGGTGATATCGAATTTCGGAATTTTATCGCGAGACGACAACGCGCCGTACGCAAAAAACGTGCACACTCTCGACAAACGTGTTCCGCGGATTTCTAACTTTCTAAGCGCGGCCACCATCGCCATTCGAACGTCTCTTATTGGCTGTACTTCCAAACGTACCGTATTCGTTCGATTTGGTCGTTGTAAACGGGACCAGGCGCTAGACATTTTCCCGTGGCGAGAGGGGAACAGCGACGTACAATTTGCCGACCGGCTGTTACGAAAAAAATGGTTTACCGACTGTCGACTTCGGGCGAACATATATCGAACCCGTTCGAATTCTATTTCCGCAATTTGATTGGGTCCATGAACGTTGATTCGCCACACGTTGTCGTTTATCTAAAAAAAAAATCCCGTCGCCCGTGCGTCACTCGCGAAAACCTCGGGGGAAAGCTTTACGCGTTTTTAAATTTACGCTTATATTCGTGCCGACAGTGTTGCCCGCGGGTATGGTAAACGGACTCGCCCGCCATTTATCCATAATGATAGCGCGATAACGACGAGCGACGAAATTCGATTAATTGAACCGCGGTATACTCGGTAACTATTAGCGTCGGCCAATGATACGATGTCGCGGGTATTAATAATTTTGATATCGAAAATAATTATCGAAAATATCGCGATATCGGAACGATCGATCGGGGCTCGGAACGATAAAGTTGACAAACACTCAACAATATAAGATACAAGTACGTTATATAAAGTAGATAATAAATTACGGCACATGGCGATATATTTCAAAGAAATAGTCGGAACGATTTAATTTAAATTCAGTTCCAATTGTTCGCCCGCGGTGAGACGTCGAGATTATTTATTTCGGTATTGATTTTATATTCGCGTTATACAATACGAACGGAAAACTTTAAATTGCGTTATACGTTTACATTTGTATTTTACGTACTTCTAAGTTAATACGTAATAATGAACACGCGCTCGTAATATAAATTATATATTCTATACTTTAAACGTGCGCTCGATTCACTTAAATTAGTAAATTACGTAAAACGTAACTCGTGTTATGGCGAACCAATTTCGAAACGTACATCGATATCGCGATACGATATCAGAAAAATAAAAACGATATGGATAGTTAAAAATGTATCGTCGGCCAACACTAGTAACACTATTAATGGAAATCGTCGTAGAACAATCGAAACGGCCTATTTGTCCGATACATTTGGCGTGTCGAAACGTCTGATTAGCCGTAAATAACTGGAGCGTTCGCCGCGGGATCGCGTAACTCTTAGGTTTTTGACTATCGATAGCGAAAGAACCCTTAGACGATGGCCAAATCGAATTCGAACGAGCGTTTATCTGTTAAAATAGATATCCGGGAACCGTTCAGTCTCGTTCGTTTCTCCCGATGGCCGACACGAACGTCGGTCGCGGAATATCGAAATAATTATTCCCTCCGTCTTTTGTTTTAACGCGGTATCGGTAATAAATTCACTGGCCCGGTATACCTGAAGGCAGTACTTCGGACTAGTGAGTCGCCATCATTTATCGAAAAAACAAAATATTTATATATAAATAGGTTTTACAAAAATGATCTTTCTTAATGGGAAAGTCGAGCAACGTGAGATATCCCCACGTTGTTTTAACTCACTCTCCCGTACATCTAATTCACAATAATTCTTAAAAAACTATCACTTCTTAGGAACTATCACACGATTAGTGCGCGGTGACGGGACAATTCCCTGCCACGGGGGGCAGCCATTTTACATCTTCCATTAAATAGCTTAAGCTAACACACGAGTGGAGCGGAATCAGGAGACGGCACCACTTACATCGTCTTTTACAAAAATGAAAAAGAACATAAAGCGATTCTTCTGCTCCGATTTAACTCCCTACCGATTTCTCGAAAATTGTCCGAACGCGTTCACCCGGTTGTGTTTACCATTTGACATAATAGATGGGAAAGACAGCGGACGTCGCCGGACCAAGCGGTAAGCGTCAACTACAACGGGGCGGACTGGACGCCGATGCGGAGTCGGGTGCTGCATCAGGTGTACGAAGAGAGCACGTTGTCCATGCAGTGCAACAGGAGCACGGGCGAACGGTTCCCGGGCGATTGGGAGAACAGGCCGTCCACGAAAGTGTTGTACGCGATGCCGCCGCCGGCCAGAAGCTGCCGACCTCCGTCGTCCGCGTAAATCACGCGACGGACAAATCGCGAACAACGACGACCGCCCGTCGTTTACCATTAATATTATTATTATTATAATTATTATTGTTATTAATGTTTAAAATCACCGCGATTAGCCGACTTAGTTTATATAGTTTTCGAATACGTTTGTGGCGCGCGTTAAACGAAAAACGGTCGTCGGTAATTTCGGTACGTACGATCGAGTGACGAATTTCGTACAAAATCATCGACGGTAGGAAAAAAAACGGTTTCGCTCGCGTTCGGTGGGTGGGAAGGGGTGGGAAAGAGAGCGTACGATTTTAAACGAACAAACCACAAACTAAATGGCGCGAATGGTCTTAAAAGTCGAACGGGACTTACGACGTTTCGTTGTAGCCGCGGTACCGGACGTTTATTAAATCGTTTCCGCGATTTGTATTTTCAATTTCGAACAAGAAGAGTTAAAATTTCGTTCAAGCGCGCCCGTGGATTTCGTGAATTATTTCGTTCGTTAGAAACCACCAGTAACGTAATAACACGTTGATTTCTACTTTCGGTTCGGAGAACATAAAAAATTAACGTGTAACTCGTTCGCGGATATTTCGGCCGATAAGTTACGCGGTAAGATCGACTTCGGTCGATCCAACCGGTGGTCGCTTTTCGTTTTTTTTCGGAACGAATAATACGCTACTGACCATACGAACGGTTGATTTTTAGCGCGGTACGTAACCGGATCGTGACAAAAATACCAAATTGTTTTCCTCGCCGTTCGATCGATTATTGGGTATAACGGACGATCGTCCAAAGTAAAAGAATATTTACGGGTTACCGAACGATTAAAACGAAAAGAAAAATGTTCGCGGGGAACGCCGCCGAGTGGTTTAGGAATTTCGTAAAAAGCTCGAGGAACGAACAATTCGGAAAGAGAGGGAAAGGCATAAATAAAAACGTATAAGAGTAATCACGATTCGCTTACGATCCGAAACGAATTTCGACCAGCGACGAACCGATAGCGAAAAATATTCCGACGAGACCGCGGGCGCTTTCCATTTTTTTCGATTCGTACACGCGGGTAAGTGCCG
>JAIPRN010000974.1:0-57925 GCA_025469175.1 Geopemphigus sp. TES_GeoC_2020 | reverse complement strand
AATATCGGGATAGTAAAAACAAGTTTTGCGACGAATAATATCGTTCGGATTATTCAGAGGTTATATATACGTTTGGTCAATACAAAATAAAAGGACGCTTAATTCCAAACATGAACGCCGCCATTAGATGTGTCATTTCGGTTTTAACGACCTCCTAATTATATTCGTCGATTCGTTATGTGTAATGACGATTTTGTGAGCATTAATTTTTACGATTTTTACCACGATAAAACACCGTTAATAATCGTTATCGAGCATAGTACCATATTTACGAACAAGAAACACGCCGAATTTGTTATTCGCTGGTGTTGGCGCTTACATTTTTCGAAACATTTCTCGTTCAAAATAAAATATTCGCTTGCTGGATGGTAATTAACGGATTGGAAGATTGGCGTTATCGATTTTCTCAATGGTTTCCGAAGCCAACTAGTATTTATTTCCGCGATAAAATTGTTTTCGGCGATCGACACACACGAATACTTTAAACGGAGAACCGCCACACTAATGCGTTCCGTTTTCGTATTAATATAGTTTTCGTACCTAAATTTAAATATCATTATTATTGTTATTACGTTTTAAAATTAAAAATATAAATTATACCTCTGTAGTACGCGAACATAATTTAATATTATAATATACATATACTCTTACCAAATATTAATATAATATTTAATTACGTAAATAACGAAATAACGTATTATTTCAAAATTTTAGGTCGTAATTTTTAAAGCAACTGTAAAATAAATGATATTAGTTTTGCGACGTCAAAATAAATATAAATTTCTGTTAACGTAATTTATTGTCGATGAAAACATTTGAATTTTCTTACGTATTTGTTTAAACTATAATATAGTGTATATATATGTATTAAATATTATTAAAAAAATACTTAATATTTCTGGTTATTTAATTTAAAATATCAAATGGGTTTTATTTTTCTAATTAAAAACAATAAATATATTTTTAAATTATTGACTCCGCCTAACCATTAACGAATATAGAGAGGAAAAAACAAACATCTAACGTTTGTAACCGACTTAAACATGGTTATGTTATTCTGAAAATTTTTTTTAAATGTATGGATACGTAGAATATCTAACAATTTTTTTAGATTATTATGTTTTAACAAGTTATTTGTAACGCATCATTTCGCAGTAAATATTTATATTATTTGGTTAACGTTCTAAAGATAAGCTACGCGCATTGTAATTATAATATTTGAATGTTAATTCATTTGGCGCATGAATGTTTATCGTTGATTCGAATATTAATCCTAATACAAAGTGTTTAATAATGCGTTTTAATATTTAAAAATAGGCGAATTTGTACTCAATTATGTCAAAGTATTACTTTAAAAGTAATTATTAATCGCCTCATTAGAGAAAAAAACTGATTAAATCATATGAATGACGTCAAATTACAAATATGGTGGATATTATCAATAAAATTGTATTAAAAAACTGTTAATAACACTTATTAATTCACTATACACATTGTGTGTGAAAAATCGAAGAATAATTATTAACGTATAATTTTTAGATTAGAGCGCGCAGTTTTATGGTTCAAGTATTGAGTTCGAGGCAATAGGATGCGATTAAAAGCGGAAAATATTTTACCATAAAAATATATTTTAAATATTCAACGATCTATTAAATATACACACATAATAAACAGAATTCGGTGTATATTTCAATTGATATTTAAAACGACCATAAATGGTCCTATTTTCATACGAAAATGATTGTTAAGTTTCTAACCTCAAAATTTTATGTACTTACGTATACGTTTAAATAATACATCACAAAGTATATTCAACTAAAGGTTTGATTTGAAATGTAAATGAATACAATCATTAATCACCTATGTATATATACAAAAAACGCGTTTAATTCGCATTTAGATAGGGATAATAAAAATGGTATCGATGAAAAGCATTATATATGTAACGTAATAAATTAATAATAACAAACCAATTTTTTTAATATTTTTATATTTAACGCTATAAAATAGAATTATGTTGAAATACGTTTGAAAATTTATATTGTAATTCGAACGCGTCTCGTTCATAGGGTTTACTAGTTAAAACGTTTGTACGTAATACCTTCTATCTAAATGTTATCAAATATTTGTTATCTATATATTTTTCACTTAAATTACATAATTTTAGCAACAATCTGGTTATATTATATTTCGTATGTGTACGATGTTTCCGTTATTTGGCACACACCAATCAATAAATAAACGCTTCAATTTCAGCGAACATTTTTACTGCCGAAACAATTTTACAACAATGGGATACTTTTAATAGGGCTAACGGTTAAAAAAATGTCAAATAATTGTCATAATTGAACACACAACGATCTCTTGCAGTAACTGAGCTGGTTAATTAATCACGTCGGTAACGTCGATGTAATAATCAAATATTGTTATACGCGTAAGCTGCGTCACGATTGTCATTACGTTTCAACGTATCGAAATCATCGTAATTTTTGCTTAGACATTCGTGTCTAATACATTTTGGATTCATAATCAATTATGAAATTGTTTCTACTTATTTGCCTTGAATAAATTCGTGTACCAATGTTCGACAGATGATTTTCTAAAGTACTCAGTATTCTATATTTGAACGAGTCGTCAAGTGTATTGTACAATTTGACATTGATGTTTCAAATTTTGGACAAAAAACCGATAAAATAAATGTAAATGGGCTGTCCGTCGGTATTTAAAAACTTTATTTACGTTACGGTGTTACAAATGTACAGCTCGTCGGTTGTAAAAAAAGAATGCGACGATCCAAATGACTCAATATCAACGAGAAAACGAAAGAAAAGAACCAAGTAAAATGATTGATATAAAATGAAACGAATTAATAATAAGACGGGAAATAAAAGCGAGGAGTTAACAACTCAAGCCCGAATCATTGTATCTAATCATCTATCAAAATTAATAGAAGCGAACGTGAGAAGTGAATAACGGTAAGGATAACGAACGGCGGAATAATGACAACGTCGAATATAATCGCGAAAAAAACGATCCGGCCTCGCGAATAAATGGGGAAAAAAACAAAGGGAAAATTACCTACGTCGCTCGATAAAATGATGTCTACGTGTTGCGTGCCTTGAACTATAAACGATTAAGCGACATATTCATTTTTGAATTGGTCCGCGTAACGATCTTTGTAATTAAAGTTTAGCGCGATTGCATAACGAGTTTTCGCGCGGAAACGTGCGCGAAATTTTTATTATTATTATTATTATTATTATTATTATTATTATTATTATTATTATTATTATTTCCGAAGTATCGACGTAAATACGAATTGTATAATCCGTTCTGTCGTGTAATACGGATTTAATTAGTATGTATTCGGTTACGTTAAAACGAAACGACCACTTCAAATACGATACCCCTCTCAATGAAATTAACGATTATAATGGCCTATTATATTCGATATATATAATTTTTTTCGAGCGCGCGCGGACAAAAGTTTCAGATACACCGCGACGCGCGCACGCCCTCTCAATAAACCAAACAAGGGATTTAGGCACTCCACGGCACGTGACGCTACGTATAATTTCCACGTCGTCGGCGAAAATCCTTCGAGTGTCCTACATTGTATAACGTCGAAGGTCGTATAAAACGAATACGGTTTTATTACGCACTTTTAATCGTCCCGTCGACGGACCACAAATATCGTAGCCCTCCGTTCGACGTTACGCGGTATATGTACCAGGTAGAGTTCGTATAGTACACGGAAATTGAAAGGAAAACCGGTCGAAAATCACGATTAGGGTGAAACGAAATTTGTCGAACCTAATAGCCTGGGACGTTTGTAGGTAAAGCAAGTTTCCGACTAGTTACGGATGGACGCGTTAATACACATTGTGTGCCATCGAAACTCGCGGTTCGAAACATCGAAACCGTTATATTTTTTTTAGTCCCGCCCTACAAACGTCACACAATATGACGACGGTTCGAAACGTTTAATACACTACGAAAACGATCGCGCCGAACGCGACGGCAATACAAAACAAAGGCTGATAATATTGTTCTCGGCGTACACCGAACACTACGTTGCGGTACATAACGTGTCCGGTGTGTCTTACGCATCCTGACCGCGACGGTGACCGTCGTCTTGAAAACAAATAATGCGTCAACGCCGTAGCGCGCGCGTGACGTTCCGTCGCAATCGAGAAACCGTCCGTGTTACGTTTCGCGAGCGACTGACGACGTTTCTTGCCATCGCGTTCGTCGGACTCGTAATATTTACCGCACGGTCGTGCGGCTGAACAAAAAGCGGAAAGGTCGAACGAAAAAGAAACAACTTTTTTGTGTTTTTAGTTATTTTTTTAGCTCCGCGACGACGTTCGAATGATGAAATTTTTCCGGGCCAAAGAGAACAAAATGAATAGACGCGTAGCCATATACATTTACACGTAGCGTACAAAACGTGCGAACCCATTAACGTACACACGCACACGCACGCACATAGAGTCATTAGTATGCAAACGGCGAAACAGTTGGGAAACAATAATTCGATCATGCGGACGTCGTTCTTGCGTCGACGTTTCTTTTTTTTGAAAAGCAGCGGCGTTAACTATCGCCGTCACTCGGTCTAAATGGGAGTAAAAAAAAAAAAATTAAAATAAATTGTTATATATATTTATAGTCTCCCTTCGCCGTTGACGTTATGGTATGAATTAATTAGATATCTTGTCGTAAACTCGTCGTAACGCGGCTGGGTAAAAAAATACCCGTTCTGCGGTTGAAATGAAAATTAGTGCGGATGGCGCTGACAGGTTCCCCGAGAGTGTAATACCTATCCGGCGAAAGGACAGTTGAATGAGTACTTTTTGAATACGGACGGGGTAGTTTGCGGCGTATGGTTGTGAACATACGTACAAAAAAAAAAAAACACCTTGGGCCACATGTCAGAAAATTACATGTCATCGTTGTTGAATACACGCGCACACACACACACACACGCGCGCATTGTTATATAGTTCATCGTTGGGGTTGTAATGCGTGCTCGCGACGACGGTGGATGATCCGTTTGATCCGTGTTTTAATAAACACCGGCTTATTATTATGCCATTGTCGTGCGCGTGTGTGACAGAAGGATAAAAACCTAGTGTCGAAAATCGGGTTTTTTCTATTCAATATTATTATAATACGCGCGGGCTCTCGTATCTTTATATTGTCGTAGTGTTCGACGTGCGTTACGGGGTGTGCGTTTTCTCCCCTGTTCGGGCCCGTCAAACCGCGGGACGGCGCACGATTAGCGTTTAAACGTACGCGCCGTATTATTTCTACCGCGAGCGTATCGGCTCGTTCGTTACGCGAACAAATTCGAACTAGTCCGATCCGCGCGGATGACAGCTTGGTAAGGGTAACGTTAAAATATTCGCGTTCACCCGGCACAAATCACGCCGTAACGTCCACGGACTAACGGTGTACACGGACGGGTGTTGAACGTCGGAGTGTTGGCGATTGTTCGCGATAACACAACGTCGGCGAAACGAAAAACGCGTAGGTAACAAGAATTTGAATACGTTTTCGGGTAGGAGCCGACGAAAAGTGAGCTAAACCGCGGACGATAATTTCGTGAACGAAACGCCGGGAAGCGTGTACCGTGAACGTGACCGAAACGGACGACAATTTTTCGGGTCCGTTTCGGCCGACCGTTCGGCGATTAGTCCGTACGTGATCGATACGGCGGTCGGTTACGTGACGTTCGGAATTGTTTGGACGGCGCGAATCGCGCGGTACGTTCATCGGACGCGCCGAAGGCGATTTTGTAATATTAAACGTTTACGCCGATTTACGGCACTCGGGTCTACTCGGGGCGTCGGCCGAGAGCGCCTAAATTGCCGACCCTCGTCGGTCGTATATCACGTTCGCGCGAACGTTTAGCGACGGCGGCAATCGCGCGTGCCGTAATAATGTAAACACGCGCGCGTACACACAACCGCACGCGCGCGCGGGCGTTTAAGTATAAAGGCCGAATACGTTAAGCGGCTAATCTAACCGATTACGCGTTTGAATAACACGCGTACGCGCGCGCGCCCGCGCTTGTGTCCTCGTGATTGATTTACGCGCACACGCCCGACCGGGACGGCGGCGGAAAGGGACCGCAGTATAAACGTGATTTCGCAGTGGGGTCTTTACACGCGGCAGCGCGATATAACACTTGATTTCGAATCTCCGTCCGTTCCCCACCAGCTTCACAAGTCGTACAAGTCGTTCCGTGTAAGCGCGAGATCTGACGGGGCTCATAAATCGTGTCCGAACGCCGTTTTCGCGAACAGCGTACGATATATGATGTATTATGTATTCGGCGCTCGCATATAAAAATAACGCGCTTTATTAAACGAGAAGGGACGACGTGCCGGCGGCAAGTATGCGACGGTGCCCGTCACTGTTCTCGTTTTTAAATGACGACGCGTTTAACTTAGGTTCGTCGTCCGATCAAATAACGATTCCCGCGCGTCGAGAAACGAAAATATTGAACAGTAACTCTTTCCAACGTATATCGTCACGTAGTAGTATTTATCATTCAGGATTTCCACGCGTTCCCCGTGTTTTTTCCGTATTAAAAATGCTCGTCGGTTTCGTCCACGAGCTAGCTCGTCCCGAATCGGACAATTTTCTGCGTATTTAAAGCTTTCGAAAATTCGTTAACGAAAAACGGAAAACCAAAATCGTGTCAATTTAACGAACGTCCATAATCGTTTCATACTCCAAGAATATTATCCGAAAACGTTAGGACCCCGTGTATTGTGGTTGTTCGTCAACACTACTTACCGCGTGTTGCCGCATGAGTACGTTTACGATTCGCACGTGCCTTTGGCGGCCGTAACTGTTTCGAAACTATTTTGGACGTAAAACCTATCCTAAATGTAACGGTAGAGTGCGCGTAATTAATGCAAACTAAAATAGCCCTTAGTATTGCAGACTGATGAGGTATTTAAAACGTTTTTTGAACGGTCCAAGTATCATGATCGGAAGATGCGAATATTACTATTTCTATCTCCGGGATAAACGGGGCGTTCGAATTTGCTCTAGAAACATCCTGCGATGTAAGAAGACGTCGTACGTCCGTTGTGCGTTCCAATCGCCGGTCGTCGTTCGTTGTTAATAATATGAAACAACGTATCGTCGCAGCGTGCAAGCAATTTATCTAAACTCAATACGTCGCCGTGTAATTCAATAATAGTTAAACAACGTACAAATATCATATCGCTCGATTGCGTACTCGTGAACAGTTTTATCAAACAATAACTACGACCCGCCAAACCGATACTGGTACACCGAATAAACTGCCAGTCGTTGACGAACTGGCGTCGAATTTAATAGATTCGTTCAACGAACACGACGCCGGCGTACCGGCACGTAGTCAACGGGGGAGAAGACTCTCTATAAGTTTAGTTTCGCCAATTTGTTTAAACACCGTCGTACAGCAGATACTACTGAATTGTATCGTTGGATTATCGAGAGCGAACGAGGGTGTAAAAAGTTAAAACTGATTTTTTAGTCGAATAATTGAACGGGCGAATAATTTGTGTCGAACTTTCCTGCGGAAATTACGGCAATTCCAGACGACCGTGACATTTTAACGTAGAAAAGTAGCGCTTTTAAAAGTTCTCGATCGCCCGACCAGCGATAGAAGTCGAACGATCGGTTACAACATAAAACCGAATAATAATCACCGCGAAATAAGACCGATAGCGAACCGGACTAACTGGTGCCGCTTTCGGTCTGTTGAGAACTTACTCTTTAACCAGACGATGTTTTGGTCGTAATGTCGAAATCGAAAAGAAGAATAACACACATGTCGGAAGTCATTCAAAATATGTTAACGTCACGTTAAGGACACAATTTTCGCTTCGTATACCGGTCGTATTATAAGTTGTTACGTTCTAGAAATGTGTACGCAGAGAGAGAGAACGTATTAACATTTCGACCATTCCATCCTCCTCGCTTCTGCCAACCAACAAAATGATTACGCTAACTCGTTACGTACACATCGATAACGGATTTATTTTTGAGCGGGTTAGGTCCGAAATGCCGTTCGGCCGAACATTTTCCTTGGAAAAACGCGTAATTTCGCGCTCCGTCGGTTTAGCTCCATCGATCTGTTTTCGTATACGTATAAACGCAATATCCAATACAACGATAAACACCCCACGGATATAAATGATCGTATACCGTAAAAAATAATTTCAATCGAAAAAACCCGCACTCGGGCAAATAATTTCCAAATACGTCGAAAATAATATACACCGACAAGTGGCGACCGGTCGTAACGGAAAGAAAACAGCGCTTAGAATATCAAACGGGCATTATTTGAGGATATATATATATACGGTAAATAAATTACGATCGGTCGGCGCATAATAAATACGACACGGACCGGCGAATGCGCGCCACGGCTTACGATTAAACGTAGTAAAACGTATGGACGCGAATTCGCTACGATATTTACCGAAGCGCGGAGCTCCGTTACGGGATGTTAATCGTGCACAATGAATGTGTAGCGAGAAATACCGCGGACAATCGGGAAGGAAGATCGTTCAAACATAACCACCGGGACTGGGGAAATTGACACGTATACTTGTTGTGTTTACGTCGTTTGGCGATAATTCAATGGCGGACCGGGTAAAACGATTTTCGAGGAGCGAGAAACGTCGATTACCTGAAAAACGACGCCGCTAGAGCCGGACGTTCTAATTAAACGACGGCCAACGGTAAAATTTACCCGCGAACTTATAATATTTAATTATTAACATATAAAATATACTTAAATAATATATATGTATATATATAACGTACGCAACCGTTACCGAGTCGCGGCGGTTGCGTTTCATTTCTAACATTGCCGAAATGTTGTTGGAAAACGGATCGCCGCTATACCTGTCTACGTACGTACACGAATAACATTATTCGTTCGCTGGTAAAACGTATTCGGCGTCGGCCGGTGGTCAATTAATACGATCCGGCGTACGTACGCCGTTTGCGCGCGTTTCCAACGAACGTTTCTTTCGTTTTTCGATTATTTCCCGGAGATATATTGCGTCGTACAGGGCGTATTGTGTACGTAACACGGCGCGTGTAGCGACGACCCGTCGACGGGCCGGTGGGCGGCGTATTATTATTATTACGACCGCCGTTGCGAAACGGACGAATTAATTGATATTTTATGTACGCGCGGCGGTCGGCGGAACGGACGCGGTTGTTTCGCGATAATTAATCATCGTTTTCCACACGGGCCGTGCGGGCACAAACGTCTTCCGACGAAACGCGTTTACTGTATTGTAAAAGATAAACAGTGTCTATGCGATAATACGTAATATATATATATATATATGTGTGTATATTATAGTATCTGTAGATCGTACACGGTTGCGCGGTCTTCTCGCGGGGTTATTTCTCCGATTGTAGTACGTTACTGAAGTGGCGCGGCTCTTTCGATACGACTTAATCACTACGCGGATAAAATATACGCGCGCCATTACACAATGAATGTATAAACAGAACGACGACAGCTTTATTCGTTTTACAATCCATTCGGACGCCGTTTCTACGGTTATAAAATACGCTTCGTAAAATAACAAAAAGGGATACACTATATGCGTGTACGTACGTTTACGTATTATATATGTATATACGTAAACGATGATTACGCGGAAAACTAATGAAATCGTAATTACGGTTTCCCGATAGCCTTCGTGTATTATAAGGCGGTTGACAAAACCGTATTTTCCTATAAAATATTTACGTTACGCACAAACGACGCATCACTCGCTTTCCCACCGACCGCCGGTCGTTGTTACGATTTTCGAACGATCCAACATACATCCACGCATGGTACGAAATATAATCGTCGTCAAATTACCTACACACGTTCCAATCGCGTCACTCCGAAAAATTCCCCTTTTCTCCTAACCGCCAAACTTCTCGTCCGTCGTTAACGACAATTTACGATGTCGTTATTTTATTGGGAAATTACTAGTCCTTCGCCAATCGGAGCTAAGCTAGTGACGAGCTGGTAAACGAAGGCGTTCCTCGGTTTGAGCATCGAGAATTACGGTGTATCACGTGACGCGCAACGTTTTCGAAACGGAACGAACGCTCGTTGTCGCGACCTGCCGCCGAAATAACGACGACGATCGGACGAAATCGATACGTTTTCGGTGAATATATACATAGAAAATCGTCTAAGAGATAATTGGACATTTTATAACGAGAGAATCGAGACAAAGTCAAGTAGCTTAAATAGTCATTTCGTTTTAGGACGGTTTCGCAATATTCGACGTTGTCTGTTTGAAGTGATAATCTATAACACGGAGAAATAATCGGAATATCGAGGCGAGTACGAAGATTCATTAAGCGCGAGCGTATATATATATATATATATATTTATAGATATTAACAACAAACGTGTTGGACGGGTTTATAACTGTTTAAGCCAGAACTTAGAAGGGCTTGTATTCTGTATTAAGCTCGTGAGGGACAATCGACTTAGTGTAAAGGGTTAATCCGGCGACCTATTCATTTAATCCGCCGTCTCGTTACAGCGACGATAATAATTTAATTCTGCCGTTGGGCTTTGAGCGCGACGAAAACGTATCGTATTCGTTGTACCGTTGCCGTGACGAAACGTTACGTCGCTCTCGTAATAATAACCAGCGGCGGTACAGTGGCTTTTGTTCGTCTCGACGAAGAAGATTCGGAGGATATTACGTAAAGTATATCCTCCGAGTAAACATCGTCGATAATTATCAACAATTATAATTGTTGTTGAACCCGATAACCGTACCGACAATAATCGACTTAACGATTGGAAACAGACCGATTATGTTCGTAAATACAAACGCCGCCCGCGTATTAATGTACGCGAATTACATTTGTAACGGAAAAAACGAAAAATTATAAACTACGACGACGCTTCGCTCATTACGTATTCCTAATACTGATTTCAATAAACCCGTCTTTAACGTCTCGTTAGAAACGAATTGATATTAAACGTTCGCGAGAACAATGTTAAATTTATAATGGGAATATAATAGACGTATATAAAACGAGTCGGTGGCGCGGGGTACACGATAGATTTCAATTAAGTCCGGTTTATGGTTTAGGGGGCGAATGTTGTGCCGTTTTCATATATTATAACGCGTGATAAGTTAGGTTATAAGACGGCGGTAACTCGCTAAATCGATATCACAACGCGTAATGTCGCAGGTTAACGCGTTTGTGTGTGTGTGTGTGTGTATCAGCGGCAAATTGTCGTCGTCCGCGCTCACCGATAACGCCTCTGCACGTTCGAGCCTGCTACGAATATCGGTTTGGAAAACAGGTTTTACGACGAATCGTAATAAAAGTTCCGTAATCATTTACGAAAACTCGCCGATTTCACGCAATAAACGAACATCGTATTGAATTATATCGTTCGTTGGGTCGTGTAAACGACGGTATCGATGACGTTAACGAAAATCGTCGAAAAGTATTCGAATAACTCGATGGACGATCGATCACGGTATTCAATATACGTTATTGTAACCGGCTGTTCGAAATTGTAGCAGGAACGTTTTTTCGTATATTCTAGCTGCCGTGAATTGATCGATTTTTGTGTTGTAACAAGATCGATGATGAGTTTAACGGATCGATAACCGATTAAACCTCGAAAGAAAGAAAAACTTCCGATTCCGGGACGTATCGCCACTATTAACAACCACTATGGGAAACGTACACACCTCGTAATATTAATATTAAGACGGATATCTGTATAGTAATATAAAATATACTTTCATTTTGCTTTTAATCGGATTACTCGAAATTTTATGATTGCTATCCAAACACGAACGATTCGTCGATATTTTGTTTCATACGAACAAACGGACAGCGGTACACGAACGTTGCGCTTTGTATCGTATAATAGTATTTATATTATATATACGTACGATAGATGGAGAATTGGTAGTCGGACGAGCGACGAAAACATCATCGAAACGAATACAAACGAGAGAAATGTACTACAAAAATCCGAAAAACGAGTTTTTTGTTGGTCGTTGTCGTTACAAAGTCATTTCATAAAAACCACTCGTGAACGTCACTCGACACGTGACGCATTGAAAACGTTATTTAAGCTCTGAAAAGCGTGCGACGGTAATGGGATTTCGCGGCGGTTGTGTGTACGCGAGACGGTCGGACCGCGTACGGGATAGACGTGTGCGGTCGATGGCTGTGATGACGGTGGTGGTGGTGGTGGTGGTGATGGTGAATCGTATAGGTCGTAAGAGATTATGATAAAAGAAAAATAATATTTTCGTTCTCGGCGGCGCAAAGCCAACGGTTGAAAAGCCGCGAACGAAAGCGTCGGTGATGTAAAGGGGACGTGACAAACAAAATAAAATAAACGGGGAAAAAAACCGTAAATAACCTAACCGGCGGGTAACGAACGTATATATAGCGTGACCGGACGAGAATACAATGGACCGCGCGCCGTCATAATACGCGAGGAGAGCCGCCGCGGAGGAGAGAATCGAAGCGTACGCGGGCGACTACGCCTCTCCCGTGTAGCGGCGCGGCGCGCGTCCTGTTCCTCGCTAATAACCGATTCGGCGAGATTAACGGCCCAGCCATTTAACACGTCGACCGCCGGGACCGCGTGACTCACGCGCTCTCCATGCACCACCCACGCCGCCGGACGAGGGTGGTTGGCGACCGCCGAAGTCGGCGCGTAAGTTTCGGTGGTTCTCAAAATCGTCAACGTACCCGAAATCGTCACGCGGAGCCGGTTTCGTAATCTAGCGCGTCGGTCGACATTTTTCCATCCAATACCGTCCCGTCGCTCATGTCTGGCCACTGGTTTCGATTATTAAAAAAAAAAAAACGAGCGTTCCGACGAAAACTCGATCCGTCTCCGTCGCAATATCGCCGGAAACAAAATTTAACAATTTCGAACGTAGTCCTCTTTAGTATTTTTCTGTATATGGTCGGTTACCCTTGTGTTCTCCACTTTAAACGATCATATTTCGTTTTATGCCGATAAATATTTTGACGAAATACAAACTCGTTCTGTGCCAAAATCAGATCAAACAGAAAAATATAATAATAGTTTAAACAGATATTCTCTCTTGAAATTTATGACCAGTTTATCGATTCTTATTGAAAATTTTTAATAGTAAAATAATTATCGAATTTTTAGTTTGTGTATATTGTTTATTATAAAATTAAATATACGTTTTTGTTATCGACAAATTACCTTTATTTATTTATACGAATAAAGTTGTATAATTTTTGTGAAATTCAGTTACTAATACTATTAACTGTAAACGTGTTCTGGATTATTATTCGCGCTAACATTTCAATTATTTAAATATTTTGTAATTTGCGTTTATTAATAGAAATTGAGTTACTATAAATATAATGTTACAACATAAAGCGGATAATTTTCCCGTCTGTTATTATTCGTCCTATTTTGTTACAGTTTTTTCTTAATAATAATTTGTTTACACATTTTTCTTATTATTATTGATAACGTAGGAGAAAACTATGTTATTTGACGAATTTTTCCCCTTAGCAATAAAGCTTTTACGATTTTATATTACACTCAATAGTGTCCAACGTATTTCTTTTCGAACGCGTTACATCAAAATATAGTAACGTCGATCCAAAATTGAAACGCACACGCGTAATTTACGACCTCACGATGTGTAGATTATACGCGTAAATTACGTTAAATTAAATACGTCATTAATCAACGGCGAAATTCACAGGTAAGACGAAAATCGATAGCCGAACACGTGTACGTAAAAAGTGGACGCGTTTAGGAAGTGAACAGTTTACAAG
Organism: Geopemphigus sp. TES_GeoC_2020; assembly: GCA_025469175.1. Lineage (NCBI taxonomy): Eukaryota > Metazoa > Arthropoda > Insecta > Hemiptera > Aphididae > Geopemphigus > Geopemphigus sp. TES_GeoC_2020. The sequence continues at coordinate 44,074 of JAIPRN010000974.1, read as the reverse complement.
ACAACGTGGCCAATATACGTATGTCGCGGTTGCGTAATCGTGAGCAATTTCGTAGGCGATTCGTCGAGCATCGGGCTAGTACAGGGGAGGCGATTCGACGTAGCCGTACGCGCGATTTTCGGATAAATAATAACGAAACGGTGTAGTCAAACGTTTACGACTGAGGACGACCGTCCGTCCGACGGTGACGCAGTTACGGTATAGTTGCGCGTCTAAATTACCCATCTCGAACCTACAATTATTAACGCGTGCGTGACACGGCACAATTAATACGCATATGGTCGCCCGACAGACCCGCACGTTAACTCCTCTATATATATATATATAAACGTAATACCGTACGCGGAGGTGTTTGTCGGGCGGTGTCTCTTCGCGTGTCACACGAATAATTATTAGCGTTACGAGGCCGTTAATTCGTCCGCGAGTGTTACCGCGAACAGTTCCGTCGAAGAACGCGCGCCTACATATATATCGTACACACGGTATCGATCGCGCTATAGGTTTTTGTCGAAACGGACGCCATATGCGTTCGATTGTCCGAAAAGTTTTTTTTTGTCGTACCGAAACGGTTCGGTCGCGGTCGTTAGTTACTAGAACGCCAAATTACGATTAACGATTCTCGCCGGTCGCCCGCCGTACCGTCGTCGACCGAACCGCCGCCGAAAAATCCCAAATTCGCGGTCCGTCAGTCTCGTTTCGCGTTTCGGTCGTTCACACGTTCAGACTACCCAGAACGGCGGTACTGTTGCGCCGTGACCCGTTTCAGCGAAAACGACCACACGATATTCGAAACGCCCGTAGAACGGTTTACACGTTACGGTCCGGGGTAGGGGCGGTGGTGGGAGGCGGTTAATTCGCCGGAAGCTCATAAATCCGATGGCCGACGTGACACGCGCGTAGAAATTATATACCATTTGAGTTCATTATTCGCGGTCGTAGCCACCGCCGCAGCCGCCGTTCGCGCCGGGGCCAAAGTTTCTGATGTGGGTGGCGTAATTGATGACTTTACCAGGGCGCCGAGGATAAAGGGAGTCCTGGCGCAGGAAGGGACTCGCTTTTTGCTTATCTGTTAACGATGGGATCCCTTATATAATTAACTACCGTCGTGGCCACAGTCGCCGCCGCCACCACCGCGGACAAATAGCGTCGAGCTACTACGCCGTGAGACGGACGGGTAGGCCGTGGCGGGCGCATGAGGCGGCGGTGTCCCGTTAAAATATGTCGGGGGGGAGGGGAGGGGGCGACAACGCATTAATAACGTCCCGGGGGTGATCGTCGTCCTTATCACGAATGTGGGCCGGTTTTTCTGTCTCCCGCGGGAAACGCGGCCGACGCGGCACGGGAGCTCGGCCAAACCTCCGGGATCAAATAAACGAAAAAAAAAAATCGCCGACTCGTATATGATACCCGGTGCCTGCTGTGAATGGCCGTCGTCATCGGATTACTTCAAACGACGACGGCGATATTACGTTGATAAATAGCCGTTTTTGATCGGAAACGCGTCGGCGGAGGCGACAACGGGACACACGTGAAATAGGGTCCCGTCGACACGACGACGATAAAAAAAACCGTGGCGAAAAAATCGTTACACACTAACACACACACACACACACATCCTAGCACACAAACACGTCGAACATTAATCGTCGCGACCGTCGATTCGGCTTCAATTATTGCCGAGCTCGTTTCGACGTTAAAAATCGTTTTTTCTATTTTTCTCCTCTCTATACGATATTTGACGCGTATACGCGACACACGTGCCAAGGGCGTCTACTTACGGTGACGGCGAAAATAAATTACGCGTCGTTTTCACTTTTACGCGAACGGCTGCCAAAAAAAAAAAAAAACAAATAAATAGAAAACGCCGCTCGGTGCTATAAACGCGGACGCGCGAGTTCACGTTGTCGGCACGAAAAGAAGGACCAGAGTCTCCTACCCCCCCCCTTCACGCAGAAATAATAGTATTATTATTATTGTCGTTGCGTTTTTCATATCATTTCAGACGTAAGAGAGAATTTTCAATTAGCTTTTTGCGTTATTTTTTGAAAATCGATTTTTGATATTGTAACTAAGACTACGTTTAAAACCAACGTTAGTTTTAACGTTTTTTTTAAAAATATTTGTTCAAGTATTAAAAAAAATTTATTTTTACAGAAACCTAAAAAAAGGCCATCGCTTTAAACGTTTGGTTTGAATCAAAACTTATTTAAATGATCGAATATTTGGCTAAATTTTAGGTTTATATCATTATCGCGCTATGTCCGTAAAATGATTAAACTATCAAATTATTGACATGTCCGTACGAAATTAAGGTTTACACGCATCCACACGCACTTTGTCTATCCAATACTCCGTAGACAAAGTAAGTTATCGATCTTTCTAAAATTTTAGTTAAAATGTGTGTATATATACATATATGTATATATATTTATATTTATTGTAATTTGCCCGTGTGGTAACGAAAGAAAAAGTTAATTTTCGGTAAAAATGGAAGGCCCGTATCCAATTATCTCGAGTTAATTATGTGTATCAATTTAATGAGATATGTAAAGGTGAAAACCCGTTCAATGTAAGGTCTAAGCGTTTTTTTTTTTTTTTTTTACTCGAATTATGGTTAGGTTATGTTTTGGAATTTTCAAAAAAGTACCGAAATCGTGCCTATGATGTACAACGCCTTATCCCGTTCCCTATCTACGTTAATATTACGTACGTTATTAAGCGCTCCGTAATACGGGTAGTATATAAGTATACGGTAATTATTTCACGTTATGTACGTAACAGATACGGTTATTAGAATATTTCCTGTCGACGACGACCGGGTCCTAGTGATGATAGGTACGGTTTAAACGATTAATCGTTCTGTAATTCCATAGCCGGACTCGGGCGCGCTCGCGTAATATCGTTCGTCCCAATAGATTTGTACAAAAAATTGTAGTTTTTTTTTTTCATTAAAACACCGAACGAACCGAAGAATACCTATCGGTTATACAGTTACGCGTTTTTTTCGTCGTTCGTTGTCTGTGGACATTTTTTCGTATAGACATAGCTAATTTTACATGTATATCGCTACGACTTCCCGGTACAAAATCGTATATGAACGGGGTGCTTTTTATTCCACGCGGTTTTCGACTGTTTCGGTAATTGTATTTCACGGTTCGTTTCTACCGCGAACAATCGCAAAAAGCGACGGTAAAATTGTGCGCCCGATTTTCGTACGTATTAACATCGGGACGTTTACTACACGTAAGTTAGCGATAGAACTTTTCGACGAAATTTTTAATAAGAATTAAAAAAACAAACGTTCGCCGTAACCTTTTTTACTGGAAGAAAGTAGAATATCGAAAAACTAGGAAGCGTATTAACAATAATCGACGTTTCGAAAGTCGCGATATATCGCCGTCGCTTTCGAATTTTATACAATAACAAAACTCGAACAGCTCTGTCCATATGTCGTCGGCCTCGGCTACGTTTTATTTTATTATTACCGTCGGGCCGTGTTAATTAATTAATAAAAAATTATCGCGACCTAGGTGTATCGTTTCAACTAAGTTTAGTATCGGGACTATACGATGTTAGCTGGTCTATCATCAAACTACCTACTTACGTTGTAGACAGTTCTCTGTAAACGATCGGCAGGCGACCGTATTTCTAAACATTCCGGAGGAAGACGACGAGGTCGCAGTGTGTCGCAGTTCAACGCGTTCGGGACCACGACGCTTTAGTTTTTCACGCGCCGTAAATTGGGACGTAAAAATTTGACGAATCGACGGCACGCCGTTGATCGAGTGTATATCACGCGGAAGGCACGCGATTGTTTGTTTCTCTTATACGCAGAAACACAGAGAAACGACTGTTTTTAGGGTGTATCGCGATCCAAAAATAATCTCGTCATTTTATTATACATACATATATATATATATATATATATGTGTGTGTATATCCGATAGCGTTTAAGAACCGCGCGTTTTTAAATTTACGACGTTCGCTCACCAACGAAGCTACGTAAAGTCTTGCAACTCTTTAATATTTTAATATTAATATTTCCGTTTAAAGATAACGTACGGAATATGGTAATTCCGAAATTCCGCTCGACCGCCGCGAAATGTAAATAAATAGAAAAAAACAAACACTAAATCCGTCGCACGGTACAGAATGTTTTAATTCGACGATTTATAATACGCTATTCGAATGTTAACGGCCATAAGTCGTCTATGCAATAATAGTATCCGTATGTACCGTGGCACTGTTTACGCGTTATTTAAATCCAGAGGTCACGTGCATGACAATAGTTTAAGTTGAACTCGCAATAATTACCATCGGATAGCGAACAATTATTATTCCGTTTGTTTTCGCTATGTACATACATATTTCGTTCGCGCTAACGGTACAAACAGACGCGGTTCTATTGTTCCTAAATAAAATCACAATAGACGAATATGTCGATAGCGGCGTGCCTAATCCTGTTGGTTCTGGTCGATCAAGGCGAACCGTTTTATTATTCGACTTATGCGCGGTGTAATAATAACGCGATAGATCGGCCTGTACGCGGGCAATACAGCGATTGCGTGCCCGTTGTGTAACCGGCGACCGAGCGGTTCGCACTTTTTTATATAATAAACGATTTTCGATTAAAATCGAAGGTGAATTATTATTAATTGGCTATTTTCGTAAACGCGCGTAACAATGGGTCGAATACGCCACGTTATGTTTATTGAAAACGAGCGGTACGCTAATACGAACACTGCGGCGATAATACGTAATAGTTATATAAGTACACACGCGCGCACTTTTATGGCAATATAACGTAATATTATCTATATAGCTTGAGGTAGCTAGTGTGGTCTAGAAGTTCTAAGTTAGAAGAGACGCTGAACATGTAGTGCCATATATTTTACGCTATTCGTCTGTGATAGATTTAAACGTGTAACGTACACCCGTGTACGACGTATCGGCAAAGCTAAATCAATAACGGGATTTAAAAAAAAAGAAATTTCGAGATATTTTTACGCGTCATTTTAGATTTATACGCTTTTCAGTTTACGTATAAGTACTCACAAAACACGGGTTTTAAACCAATAATTCCTACACTTATCGGACTACAAACTAAAAATTTGTCGTACTATTTTATTATATACCGTAATTTTCAGCAAACTGTGTATATATATATATAGAGCGAATTATTATTGACTGGAAATATAATTGAAAAAAGAATCATCGATTAACGTTGTTACGCGCGATTTAAGTAATTGTGTTCGTTAAGTAATTTTAAAGAAATTCCAAACGTCATAATGTTCAGTTAATTATACGGCGTTACATTTAAATTCGTTTTTTGTTTTAAATAATATTACAAATACGAAATAAGGTATTATGTTTGTAGTTCATATAAATAACGCAGTTTCGTAAAACTCAGCTTCGAATACGGTATAATAATAACTGAATATGATTTAAAAACGGCGTGAAAATCATCGAATAACTCCACGTAACGTTAAACACGGTGCCATGAAATAATGTTATAACCGTATTCGCCGGTTCGTCGTAAATCGAAATCGAACGCTGTTAAATGCAAAAACACATTGACCAACATCTTACGACGATTTGGATTCAAGGCGTAAAGAAACTTACCGACGCCACAAGGCTACGTAACAAATGAAACGTTACGATATGTTGAAAGTAAAAAATACGTCGAGTACAAGGAAACTCGGATAAAGGGATTACGAAATATTATAAATAGATGGTTGTAAACCCGATGACCGATGGAACGAAGGCATTTTAAAATTGTAAATTTCACCGGTGGCACGTCCCGTTTCGTTTCCGTCTACCGTCAACTGAGGTCACAACACACACGTTGAGTATAAAAAATAATATATATATATATTATATGTATAGTCGCGGCGGTACAATGAAGAAAACGAAACGTGAGATAAATCTACTCGTTGTGACGTCACAGAAAAACAGATAACGACTGTTGAGAGTATTGACGACGACTGCGACAGGGAACGTCAAACACTGATCTGCCTCACCCCTACCCATCCACACACACACACACAGACACACACACATAAGCTTACGCGCGCACACATTCCCGCTGTAGATACCGATGTAATATAGGTACGCCGAATACGCGGCAGCCGGTCTCGTCGACGTACGTCAACGTCCATCAATCGATCGGGCGCGTTTCGAAAAAGAAATAAATGAATAAATAACGAAAAAGAACAGAAAGAAAATACCTTAAGACGACAACGGCATTATTTTGCCACGGTGGCAGCCGATCTCCCGAGGATTTCCAATTACACGGACGAAACTGATAAATCAGACTTAAAGACAGTGCACGCACACGCGCGTGAGTCGACGTGAAGGTCTTTTTTCAATGAATCATTCATGGATTGGATACGGCGAAAAATGTATACGTTGGTTCTATACCTCCTCGTCGTCGTCTAATAATCGTATACGGCGTGCGTGTGTTTCCAAATGCAAATAATCCCACTCCCTCAACTCGCAAACGACTATCGTGGCTGTCATTCGGTAGCCGCGCGGCGTTGTTCTGAAATTTCTTTGCGTCCGCACCAAAACGACCGTTCACGACGGTCGCGCGGCGCGACCGAGTGAATGGGCCCCGAACAGGCGAATGACGGGCAAAAGAGTTGGTAGTTATGTTTCCATTGTGGAGGGTGCTCGGGAATCCATCAATGGGAAACCTGTTCGTTAAAAACGGACCATTGTCGAGGCCTCTCCGACGGGAGTGTACCGGCGACGGTGACGACGAGACGAGAATAATAATAATAATAATAACGTTAACCCGCCGCCGTCGGTCATTATACGTTATAAAACCTCTTCTCTCGACCCTTTACACATTCTCTCACCAACCCGGTCAAATTACCCGGTTTGTTTGGTTTTGTACTTTTTTTTTTCCATTCTATTTCATTGTTATTTATTCGTTCGGCTTTTTTTTTTTTACTCCGTCCACGGACGTCCCAAATTGAATTTGAACGGCTTCTGTTCGAACGACGACGACGACGACGTCGTCTGATACGAATAAATATCGATAAAAAAAAGACCGAAAAAGAACGCACGCGTAACAGCTTCTTTTCGTCGTTCCCGACGAAATTAAACGAATTATATTCGTCTTGAAAACGTGTTCATAAATTATACATTATACGCGCGTGTACGCTGGAAAGCCACGTTAAATGTACGCATGGCGGCCTTCTCTTGTTTTCACTAATAGATTCCACGTTCTCCAGTCCCGACGGTATAATTTCAATTATATTTAGAAGGAACTCGTTAAAAAAAAAATAAAAAAAAAAAATTACATACGTTCGTGTTTATTAACGTTTTCCCGTTTGCTACAATTGTTGTTCGACTGTAATTCGTGGTCCGATTAACGAATCAACGACGCGCGTTTCGTATTCATAAAAATAAAATAGTGAAACGGCTGTTAACCTTAACGTAAGTAAATATGACGTTTTCATTTACGAAAAGTTAAAAAAAACTCCGTTATAGCGGGTGTCATAAAAAAAAAATCGTGTTTCATATTATACCGCTATTAGTATTTCGAAACGACATAAATTTGAAACGTTCGTTCCGGCGTCGCGTTACGCTCGTTTGTGGGATCACGCGACTATCAATTTGTACGTTGGTTGTGCGCGCTAGGTGTGTATCGTCAAGTTAAACTCGTAAAAGGTTAATGTGCCTTATCCGTTTTAAGCTATCATAATATACGACGGACGTTATATATACGCTGGTGTACGTACGCGTTTACGTGTACGTATCTAATTACGCGCAATTATTATATATAGCCTCCGAGGTTAATAAACTTCGTCCAAACACGCCTTAACGTAACTTGTAACCCGTTTATTCGTAGTCGTTTGTCGATAGAGATTTATGTATCGCCAAATACGCCGATAGTACACGAAAACTGTTTACGTTTCGTTTTTATTACGTTCGTGACGTTTTCTTAAACATCGATCGGAACCGTTTTCCGCATAACCCGTTTTAGTTTATTCGATTTCGGGCTTTAACACTGCCGTCGAGCCCCGTCCGTGCATTTACGTTCTAAATAATCGATCTGTTTTCTCGGTGAAAACGGATTGACGAAAATTGCGCGTGGCCTAATTCACTTCGGTATATTTTTACTTTATAATAAATAATGAAATAGCGTTTATACGTTCACGTAAATATAAGTCTTAAAAACGATTATATATATATGTATATAATATACAATAATATACCGATATTATTATTATTTATATATAAAAGAAACGTGAAGTTTCGCGAAATATAAATTATTCGTTACTTTTTCTTTTTATTTATAATAAATCACGAGTAAATTGGTAGTTCAAGCCTTTTACGACAGAAGGTTTCCGCTATACAAATCACATTTAAGACCATAAAAATGAAAATAAATTGTTTATGCCACAATAAAAAATGTACCATAAATCGTGAAAATAGATTTATGTATGAAATAACAACGGGCTATAATACGTACAGGTATCTGTTTGGCCGTATTATTTTTTATTCGTAATTAAAACGTGACATTTAACGACATAATTAATACGAAAAATACAATTTTACGCCGTACCTTTCCGAGTAGACGTAATTATTGTATAATTAACGTTACGGAAATGTAACTTTTTTTCGAACGAGAAAGTTCCATATCGTTAAATGGATTTAAATTAATACGCCCAATACATACGTAACGTGGTGTCGGTCATTGATTTAGAAATGGCCTCGACAAAAATCTACGTTTAAGAACTGGTTACGCGATTTATTCATTTTCGTTTAATGCTTATTTACAAAACGACTAATTTCGAAACATAATAAATGGTTCTTGTTAACGTAAAGTTTAACCTGTACTTACCCCGAGTAATTACAATGTTTACGAGGTATACTAGAAAGGGAAGCCCGAAAATGTTGAACTCAATTAAGGGAGAATATAGTTAGAAGTAATTACGATATAACATCGCCTAATTATGATCATAGCCGTGATAATTGAAATAAAAATGTGTTTAGCGTATACCGGCATACCAAAACGTTTTAAAATATAAGAATTAGAAGACTATTTAGTTGTATAATTTTGGAAAATTTGATTATTAGTTTCGAAGAAAATGTATCAAATATACAGGCTATAAATTTTGAATTTACAAAATTGTATCCGTTCTTGACAAGCCGACAACGTAATCGCTGTCACAACGATTTCTAAAACGGAATGAATAGAACAAAAGGCTATAAAATATTAATAAATAAAGAAAAGCCCGAATTAATCGATAGAAATATCTGAAAGCTTTCCAAGGTATTTTACGTACGCTTAGGTTGCCCGTCACGCGGTTATTTGGGAACCTTAGGTATTTACCCGTATCGATTTATAGATAAAACGGATTTTCTGATAAGAATATTTCAATAGACGCGCACGCGAAAAGAGTTAGAACGTCATCGATAACTTGAATAACGTACGGTCCGGAATACTCGTTTCGTTTACAAATGTCGTCTTCGGACGATTGGATTCGATAGATGTACGCCGCGAGACCACTTGCGATTTATTAGTTCGGACGAACTATAGCCGCCCACGTTCAATCATCGAGACGCTTATATTGTTAGAACGTTCGAGCGATGCATTCGGCGCGCCTGTTCGGGCATTTGTTCCTACGTCAAAACCATACTTCGGCGTGTACCGGAAGCCCGCGCGACACGTACGCGCGCGTCTGCCAAACGAAAAGTTACGCTCCTACGGGTCGCCGCTGTGTTTATTTCTCGGCTTAATAATACACGATATTCCGGGTTCGTACGTGCGCGCTCACTATAATTTTCGTTCACCATTTTTCGTTTCCTTTTTCCATTATTTTCCTACAAATCGTAATAATAATCATCGGTACGCGTTGGTCGGGACTTAAAAGGGTCCGCGTAATTTTTCCCCTCTCTCCCCCTGCGGTTGGTACCAAGGCCCACGGCACGCCCATCCCGACGTTACACCGTAATTACGCGGTCGTAACGACAAATATATTTTTTCATCTTCCTTCTAACCAACGTCCCCTTTTGTACATTTTTTATTTCCCCTACCGCGCGCTACTTGGTATTTTCCTAGTCAGCCACTACTTATGAATGTTTCATTGTTTTCCCAAATACGTATAGCGTACGACATAAGGGCGACGCCGCAACAGCGCGCCACGCGAACCGTCCAAAAGACCAAACCGTTAATTTCGGTATCGAAAAACCCGTCCGTTTCGAAACAAATTCCTCGTGGTTGTATGTACCGTGAACCGTTAATTAGACCGTTCCTGTATATCCGTGTAACGTTATTAAGGTAGCTTCGTCCAACGACACGGGTATATAAACGAAACCGACGTACACCACCGAATATGTTGAAAATACGGTACGCTTACGCGATATCGAAAAAGCATTTTAGAATGCGTTGAACATTAATTACAAACGAATATCAATAATTACAACAAATACGTTCACAAATGCTTTCAGAAAGCATACGTTTATAACGCGCGAAATAGCCTGTAGACGTGAACGAAATTTAACAGCGCGATTTACGTTAATCTAATTTTCTAATAATACTTTACGCAAACACCGTTGCACATAATTAATCTCATCGAGGTGTTGTGCGGTACGAATCGTGTATTGTTTAATTTTTCCGAATCGCGTTTATTATTAACTCTCGTATTGTATCGATATTAATGTAATCTATCGCTATATCGCAATAATTTATACGTACCGAATAGTATCGATAAAAATATTTGAAAAAAACCGTATATTTTTTTAAACAATTCGTAACGAAAAAACCATTTTTATTCTCTAAGACAATACGAAACAAATATGTCGTTGCTTCTTGTCGTAATCGAATATAAACTAATATCATTATTACGTTTCGTGTATCTTAAAAAATTATGTCTTTAATTATTATTAATCGGTGGTTCGATATCAGAGGCGTAAATTTATGACTATAAATAAATAGTTATAATAAACGGCGATTATCGAACGAACTACGAGTTTGAATTTTTTCGAGGTATTAATAAAACTTTCGAAAAATGCTACAAACGCCCGTGTAATAATTCGCATCGAGACATTGCGATAAACCTTGGTGGCACAGACGTACGCGTTAATCAACCCCAAGATTAAATATTACCTTTTAGAAACGTTTCGAACGAAAATATCGGCCGCAAATATGGCGATAGGATTGGAGCAATGTATTATTAGGGGCGTCGTTTATTATTTCGCGTTATAAATTCGATTTCGCGCGCGCTTGTTTCCGTGAACGAACATTTAAAAAATGAAAAGCCGGGACGGTATTTGACGGAAGAGAAACGAGCGAGTGCGTTTAAAAAGGATCATTCCAGTCAATGCGGAATTGACGCAACCGATATTTTCCGTATAATAAAAAGTCGTTATATTTCGCTAAATCGAACTTAACGTTAAGAATTATTCAATAGACGCTTGATGTAGCTACACTAATTTCGCCGTTGACGTGGCGATTCGGATTGGAAATAAACGATAAAAAGCGGTCAAGTTAATTTCGTATTATAAAACATACATTTCCGGCGTAAAGGGATAGTAATAATCCATGCAATAGTTACCGCGATATTATCGTATATAATAAAACAGATAGATTATTTATACGCGGAATTTTTCGCGAATAACAAACGAATACTTCGTTCGAAGATAAATCGTAGAATTCGTTCCAAACATTCATACGCGGTTTTTTATTCTACGGGTATTATTGACTTTGTCCGCTGTGTACGAATTACGCTGTATGACAGGGTCAAATAAAAAACGGGAAATTGACGCTTATTACTCAAAAGTATTCGTGTATTTCGCTAACTTATTTATCTGTAACGACTATTGTTTTATGGCGCAGAAACGACGTGCTACAAAAAACGTATTTACTTTCGTATTCACAGGGATCGATGGATGACGAAATCGACGGTATTAATAGTCGCAAGTTGACGAAAACGATTCGGTGAAATTAGCCGGTGAACTATATAAATATAGATAATCTATAGATGAAACGTTCGAGACCGTAATTATTGCCACGAATCAAACGAATTCATCCAGGACGTTTAATGCCGATTTAGGCAATTTTCGGACACTTTAGGGGTGACGGAAACATATTAGGATTGAAATCGGTTTTAGACGATATTTTTATTAGCGATAAAACGTGGCATACGGATTATACGAATACGACAAAATTTGCAATCGTGGGCGACGATATTAAACATCGGAAACGATTGAATGACGATTTAACGAATTCACTCTGTAGCATTAACACGGAATCGTGAAAACCGTATTAATGTATACAGAGACATCATTAACGATTACGATATAAACGGGAGTGTTGATAATTAAGAGAAACCCGAACGCCGTGATTCCATCAAACCGTTTGTAGTTCAATCAGTGGCGTACTAACGAGGGGGGGAGGAGGAATAAACCTCGAAAATTTGTAGGAAACATTAATTTCTTGCGAGACGTATATTTTTAGTCAATAATAACGAAAAACTAAAATATTTTTAAACTTCAATACACGTCATAAATATAACGTGTTCGTTAAAAACGAATAATCTATTAAAATTTATAACGCGTCTTGTTTCGTTAGGGTCATCCGATTTATTTATTTAAACATTAATACCCCATCTCGAAATTCAGGTCCAAGTACGACGTTATTATTCGTGCCGGAGATTCATAAAAACTACGACATTTCGAAACGACGCCGGCGGGTCGTTGTTTTTTCCGAGACTAGTTGTTATCGGTCGTGCGTCACGTCCCGTCGAGGGTGACTTTTCGGAACGCTCGGTTTGTTGGCCGTCACGCACTAGTGTGCGCGGGTACGAATATGTAGACGGCGAGTGAATCGTCGATGACGAGTGTTTGGATACCAAACGCTTTTGCCCCGTCGTAAATCCGAACACGTAATGGAAAAGTGAAGTGTTTACGGCCACCGCCGCGCGCGCCCTTTGTATTCCGATTGACGTCGGACGGTGTCGGGATTCGTTCACGTCGTTTGTAGATCGGTGACGGTTCGGTAATACTGACCGCGGGCCGGTGTCGGTCGGAATCCAATCGGCGAACCGAACCGTTCCGGGCCACAAACATCGCGCGGTCGTCCTCGGCAATAACAATAACGATAGTGCCCCGTTCGACGACGGTTTCGCGCACCGCACCCTTAAAACTGGTAGGAAGTGAGACCCGTGTGTATACGAATATTCGTATATACGGCCACGAAGAGGTATTAAGGCTCGATTCACCGGCGTTTTCGTTATTATTTTTTTTTTCGAACGCTAATAAAAAATAACAATAATAATAATAATAACGGTAATAAAAGAAAGAGATTATAACGAGAAACGTTACGCTACATTTAATCCCGATTGTAATTCGGCCCGGTTAAATGTAGTGGCAACTACGCGGACGGCGCCGCGACGTAACGAAAAAAACCTAAACGAACGCGGTATTAAACCCGTTTCACGAGGTGTCGATTATGAAAATATAACGACGTGAACGCGAACCGCCCGGGAGTAACTACCACGAGCATCCCCATCCGTCCAACCCCTCGCCGACCTATTATTATCGTACACGACGCGTGACGGCAACGGCGGCAATAAACGAGATCGATAATAATAATAATAATAATAATAATAATTTTCGCGATGGGTTTTCGATGGAGTCATTAATCTCGGAATTAATACCTCCTCCTTCCGTCTCCTTGCCCGACACTCCTGCCCGTTCGCCGAAAACGGTGGCATTTTTCCCGCCGTTTGACAGAGACCGATTTTTCCGCTGTCTCCCTCACCCACCCGTCAACTTTGTCGGACCGTCGATTCTTCTTTCCTTTTTTTTTCGGGGGGGGGGGGTTTACCCCCTTTCCGGCGCGTTTAATGACAGTGGTTGATTGATGCGGGTCATACATCACCTGAAAGAGTGCCATCAATTGCCGAGAATTCACCTCGCCGCCGCCGTACGCGGAACATTATACAGCCACCCCTCGCCTGCCACCCTTCCACTAACTGTTCGTCCGTCCTCTGGCTGACATCTCATGCAAATATACGCCACTACCACCGTCACCTGCCCGCCGACATCGCATCCATCAAGTCCCGCAGTCGCTGTGGTTACTACTACCCCCACGCCCGAAACTCGACGACGACGGAGTGAAGAATAAGTTACGGGTCATCAATGATCTAAAGGGATATATATTTATATATACATATTCACTGGGCTTACTTCGTTCTATCGAAACCTGACGACGTTTAGCGTCACCGACGACGCGAACGAAAATAACGGAACAATCCGCGCCAAACAAATCCGAAGCGCTCGGATTTTTTTTATAACACCGCGCCCGTTCCTAATGACGACTGTTGACTAATGTTCGCGATATTTCGAGAACCGACGGGCCCCATTCGTCGTTTAATATTGTACGAGGTATACGCGTCGAATTAAAAATCGTATTTCGTCGATCGTACCGTACACGCGTGGATAGATAACGTAACGCGAATCGTTTCGTTCAAAGGCATATTTACGCGCTCGTACAATAATAATACTCGTCTAATCGGAACGCGTATGAACAATAAGCTTACGAGAAATTAATTAACGAATACCGTCGCGCAATTGAAATAAAAACCGCGCCACGGTAGAAATACGTTCGAACGAATCGAATTCGTTAACAACTCGAGCGACACGTAAATTGAAATATACTTGGTAACGCGCGCGTACCGAAAACGAAATACCGGCTTATATGTTACGAGACCTGGTGGATATACGCGCCGTAAATCATTGGAACTTGACAGTGCCATTAACGCTATTATCTGTCTCGTATCATATAATAATATAAATAATATTGTCGAGGAATCTCGGAGCATTTATCATTTTTTGTTTTCTAGCGTTTCATCAATATGTCACATACACACACACACACACACAAAATGCCAGTGTTCAATAAGTTACGTTACGGAGAAGTAATATATCATTTAAGTCTATCGCCTTGAGGCGAATAAATATTATAAGAAATCTTTTTTCGACAGAACCCGAACACTTTGATCAAGTCATCGAATTTGAGCCTTCGGTTTTTCTAAAATACGGTTAATTTCTTTTCGTTGGAGTTTCGCTAAGGGCTGTTTATATATATATCCAACATCGTACGGCTCCGTTCGTACGTACTCTTCGGCGTCACATACACAATAATAATACGTATCGCGTTATCACTTACCTTCCGGGGCAACCGCGAAATTTCTCCCCGTTCTACCCTGTAAACCTCTAAATCGACTGGCTCCGACACAACGCGCCAAGGAGAAGCCTCGTGTATATACGCACGGCCTACAACGCGCGTAATTTTATTTCCGATATCGGTACGGAAAAAAATAATAACAATAACGATAAACAATACACCCAAGTACAATGGAAAGCTGTCTGCGCGTCCATTGTGTCGGAAGATTATAAACCCGGCCGAGGAACAATAGGTACCCGGGAATACATCTACATAATAACGTTACAGTATTTTTATTCTGTTATGACCGAACGTGTTTTTGTACGCCGTACCACTAACGATATGTGCCCGTCGATACACGCCCAGCGGGCCACGGCGATATATTTCACCGTGATCGCGCGAGATTCACTTATCGGTGGTAGACGTTATCGAGCCCACGAAAAAAGCGTGGCGGTGGGCGAATGAAATAAAATACCTCGGACGCGGTACGCGACGTCGTTACGCCACTGCGGCCGTTATTGTTTTATCGGAGAAAACAAAACTGTTACGCCCGTTTTTAGTCATTTGCGCGCTATTCGATCATTTGATACGCGCACACGGCCGTACTCGGTCCGTACATCGGTTCAGAATGTTCGGACGCGTCAGGCGTATATCAGGTAACGTAGCGTCCACGCCGCCGCGGATTTGAAGCACGGGCGATCGTCACACGATCACGCGAAATGCGCGCGCACGTCGTACGAATAATCAAATATTTACGTACGACGTTCGCATATCGAACACGCGCTTCGTAACGTGTTCGTATTTTTAAGGACCGTAACGAAACGCTCGATGGTCCGCAATCCGAACGATTACTCTACGAATTTTCCGGCTTTTCAACCAGCGCCCGTGTACGTTTTCGTTGTTATTTATGAATCGGCGGCAAACGTCTCACAGTTATTGTATCGTGTAAATAGCGAATAAACGTTCGTTCGCCGTCACTCACAGAAATTAATGGCCCGAATTGGAGTATACTCGAACGAAGCCGAGTAAAACTATACGGACGAAATCGGTCTTTTAGTTATAGACATTCGCGCGATTTAACCTATCGATAGACGAAACATTCGGATGCAGATTTTTCGCTGTCCTAAGACTAATTATTTAGTATCGTTACGTTGTCAAAGACTTGAGAATTCATCGATGGCAACTGAGAATTTTAGATACTATACATAATAAACATCGTGACGACTATTTTGTACAGGCCTGCGCAAAGGTCCACAGGCCGATAGCTTACACTGCCGCTCTAACGAAGCCAACAAAACGTAACGTATACTTGAAATGCCGACCACGTGACACGTTCGAAATATTACCGATCTCTGTATATATTACCCGATACTTCCAACGTAAAGCATCGCTGGAAGGTAAGATTCCGCACGATAAAAAAACCGAAATAACGTACAGACATCAACTAAACACACTTAAATAATACGAGGAAAAATAATATTAACGCTCTGGGCATACCGCACTGTCCGAACTGAAAAAACGCGCAAACGCGACGACGGTCGCCGAAAAACTCGACGGAACCACGAAAAAACCCGCCCTCGATGGTCGCCCATCAGCGATAACGAAAACAAAAACCATCACGTAAGCCGTTCCAAATTTAGCACAGCACTTTCGCTGGCCCGTATATATATTGAACGAGTATGTATATATATATATATATAGAAACGCGTAAAAAATATAACAAATAGTGTATTCGCACGATATTATTTTTTATACTATCCGGCGAAATCCTATAATAAACGTATGTGTGTGTATTTTAACGTTTGTCTTTGAAAAAGCGAAAAGTGAATTTAAAACGTGCACGATTATTTTTCTTTACATATATGTTTAACCGTGCAGCCGACGGAGTAAGAAATAAAGCACACGTGCACGTTACGTTGATTGTATTATACTAAGAGTCGCGTTACTATTTTAATATCGTACCTATTGCCCACTACTTAGAACCTTTGTCGATATTTTATTCGAAACAGTAACGTTAATTTTATTCGACGCGCAATAGCGGCAAGTCGTATATCTTTTTTATAAGTCGTAAATAATAACTAACGAGTATAGTGGTACAATACTCGTAAACCGTTTTTTTTTTTTTGTACCTAAACTGTTCGTTTTCTTGTCGTCCCCAATTTTTTCTAAAAAAAAAAACTCGCGATGTACCTATAATTAGGCGCGGCGATCGCGTTTGCGACATTTTAACGGCGGAGGCAGACCTAGGCCACAAATGAAATCGCCGTCGCAAAATGGAATATTCGATTTTGAGTAGCCACTTTTGCAGAATTCCGCTTTATATTTACGCGCCGTAGTTAAATACGTTCCGCGGGAATCACGTACCCGGTGACGTTCTTAGACAAACGATCCATAACGGAGTTCAATGATCTAATGGTTTTTGATATCCCGGGTCGTTTATTACGATCGTTAGGGTCGGGAACTTGTCAACTAAACGTCGTATACATGTACAAACACACACACACACACACACACACACACACATATATATATACGGTTATTTTTCACGTGTACGTTATTGGCGTTTCGTTAAATTATCGAGTTAACATAGGGAGGGAAATGGATTCATGACTATCCGACGTCGGAATATATACCTGGTAGTAGTTTCACGAATGTATCCGTAACGGAACTCGTACAATTCGCGGCATCGTTACTACATTTCGTATGATACGGTACCAATACGTCCGTATACGAGTCGAACGATAATCAATTTTTTCCAATAAACAACGTGTATTTGTCACATATGTACATATATATATATATATACACACACGAGGTGTGTTCAAAAAGTAACGGAAAACGTTTAAATTTCGCGGGTTTGAAGAGTCTTATTGTTAATTTTGTTTTTTTATCGTGTTGGCACACATACCCCTGAAGTATGATAAAATGTTTAGCTGTATTCGTTGTTTACTTTTTAAGTGGCAGCCGCTAAGGTTAGAGACGTGTTTTTACGAACTCGGCAATTTCGTTTGTTAAAAAAATGGATCAAAGAATTTGTATTAAATTTTTCGTAAAAACTAAAACGAAATGTATACAAATATTTTTTTCAAAAAAAAAAAAAAAAAACGAAAATTTCCGTTATTTTTTTAAAACGTTTCGTATTCGTTCCGATATGGACGATTGGAAAAGAAATTCCCCGTTGGTATATCGAAACGAGAACCGATACGGAGGATTAGCTATCTTAGTGTCGTAAAGGGCCACGTATTTCGAACGTTGCGCTCAAAAAAAAATTGTACGCCGTCGGTTTGAGGGAAGTGACCGTTATATTCGTTGATGTAAATCGATTTTCCATTACGCCCGCGTTTACGCACTAGAAAGACGTATGGATTAGACGAATTATGGGGGACGAGTTATAAACACATATCGTGACGCGCAAATAGGTAAGCGAGCGAGAAACGTACGAACGCGCCAAGAGTAACTGGCAGCTAACTTCACTATATCCGCGTCTAAAACGTTAACGATATTTTCGAGGCTACGATAGTAATTAATGCACGCGGTTATTACCGTCGTTAGCAGCCATTCGTTATTGCTGAAATATTTTAAATTTTAACTCGCCGAGTGAATTTCTCGTAAAAACAGTTCGAAAGTCGTTCGTTTTATTGCTCACCAATACGCGTCATTTTGCGTTCGGAACAATTTTCATATTAATTATACGAGAGATGAACGCGGGAAAGAAATTCGAGCAGGGGGAAGTGGAATAATGGTTGAAAAATATAAAACGCTTATGAACGAATAAAACGAACGGTTAAAATTATTTTTTGGTCTCGTGTGAAGTAACTTTCCGATCCTTAGGTCAGGTGAAATTTATTTTTGAAAATTTTCCCGATATTTTGGATAGGGGTGGAGAGAGGATTTGAACGCCTAAAACTACTCTCCGCGATCGTCCTCACCGTTATAATGCATTTCTGTTAAACGCGTCGTAATCCAATCTGAGTGTCGTACGAACTCCTGCGACCTACCGTATATAAAACAAATAAGAAAATTTGGTTGTTTCGTAAGAACCGAAAATACGTTTTCAACCGAAACGAACATATTGAACGAACTTCGTCATTTCGGGAAATTATTCGCCGACGATGACGAAAATACCGATGAAAAATTCCGGCGTGAATTTCGAAAAATAGTCACGCGCGGTATCCGGAAGCTTATTTCGATAATGTGCACGAAACTGGAGATGTAGCTAGCCGTTAATTAAACTGACCAAATTAACGTTTAATACGCGGAAAGGCGAACGCGTACGCCCAATACTCTGATCCAATAATCACGTGGCGACACAGCGCGTAAGCGAAATGTGCTGTTTAATTTATATAGGCGACTAATTTCGATAATTGTTTCGAATGAAATGAACGACGGACGTCGATGATTGGTGAACGACACGCGCGCATTATTCGTCGCGTATTCGTAATAACGTGACGAAACAGTTTACCGCCGCTAGCCCGCGGGATTCACGAATTACGTTTTGTCCCAGCGTTTCGGGCGGCCAAGAAAATTCGTTCGATCGAAAAATGGCTAGGCGATCCCTAACTTGTCTTCCGTTTTGTCTATACGGAAATTTCGGTTTCTAATCCGTGGCTCTCTCCCCTCTCTGTGGGGACGCGCGAACGTTACGACAATGATTACCACCGCCAGGGACTTTATTTCCGTTAAAAATAATTAAAAATATTTTCCGCGCGTTCGGTGGCGATCGACGAAACGACGGACGTAAAGTAACCTAATCGCGTCGAATCGTCGTTTTTATCGTTGGATCCTCCGAAATAGTCGGGGCGTAGTTGCAACTTATAGACGTCGCCTTGCCCGTACCAAGTGTTGAGCGGCCCGCGGAATTAGTATATAACTAACGGATTGTTTGCCCGCCGCCGTCGTCCGAAAAATAATATAAATCCGACGTGGCCGTGGCGCGCGCGTAGCCCGTAAACGTAACGAATAAATGTAATACGGGCGGCCGTCAGCGGTTCGGCGCGGTGACGAAATTTTACGGCCACCGGTTAGAATTTGCGTTAACGACGGCGGAGTATTACGAGCGTCGCCCGGCCAAGTGTGGCAGAATAATAAATTTTCGACAATCGCTGCTCCCCGGCGGTGCCTGCCATTACATACACACGCGTGTTCCGACAAGGTAATCAACCTATCGTAGCGCGCGACTCGATGGCGGGACGTAATTAATTTTATGATAATCACGCGTCGGGTTGGGGTGAGTATCCGTTTATATTATTGTCGTCGTCGTCGTCGTCGCTGTCGTAGGTAAGCGAGTCTCGCGCATAATTTTACTCGACTATCGTTGTCTCGACTCCTCTTCCATCGCCGCCGCAGCTGCCGTCGCCGCGCGGTCACTACTTACGGACGTTTCCAATACCACACGAACCACGGAAAAAAAATTATACTCGTTCTAACTATTCGATGAAACGTTTATCGTATATTAAACGTCTCGATTATTTGATCCTTCTTCGTCGTCGCTCTCAGCTATACGCTATCGGCCCCAGCTTTGCGCCCTCTCGCTTTTACCTTCTACTTATTCCCTTTTTCTTCACGTCCATCCTCGTATCAACTTTTTTTCGGTTTTCTTCTTCGTCTCCTATCGTCCACCTCCGTTTTTTTCATCACCTTTCCATGCTTCTGATTTTCCTCTCTTTAAAACAATGCCCCAAAATCCATTCTCTTACATTTTACTAGCCATCGGAAAACACTCCCCGATGCCATTCCTGCACACAAAACACTTTCTCTACATCTTCGTACGTCTGGAATGCCCACCATTCTTCTGTTATACAGGCCCTACTTATACTCGAACCATCCTCGCCACACGTCGTAATCACCCATCTTTCTTAAATGGTTTCTCGCTCTCTTATAACTATATCGAACTTTATACTTATATGTATATATTCTATTTTACTTCTACTAATTTCTAATTATTTACCTTCAAGCGCCACTTTTCACTTTTCAAACGTATTATTAACGGTCTCCAAACACTCATCTACCAGCGCAATATTATCCACAAACAGCGAACATCATGTCAGTACCTCATTCTGTATATTCCTTGTGATGTTATTGGTTATCGAGAACAATAAATACGAACGCGAACCCGAATTCCTATTACCCTAACACGAAAACTCTCTTGCTCCTTCATACGTAGCTTCAGTTACATTCATCAATGGAAAATCTTTCTTCGTTAATGTTTTTAACATTAATTGTACTCTTCAATATCAAACTAACGAAATTATGTTCCGTACGCGCGTAGCGATTATCGTAAACATCGTTTGTCGCGTAATACTATGACCGTTTTCTCCCGAAAATAAAACGAATAAACGAGCGCAGTATGTATATATATATATGTGACGAATAAACGTTGTTTATTGGAAAAAATTGGTTATCATTCCGCTCTTCGTCAGACGTATTCGGCAAATGTACAGTGTTCCGCATCAATCATTGTACGTTTGTACCACACTAAGCAGTCAATCATCAGTAGACATAAGCGGTCGTTAACACAAATTCGTTATAACGGTAAGATTCGAATATTGCGGGCGGTTTTTTAGTAAAGTCAATCGGTTTCAAATATATTCGACGATTTTACTTCCGTTAATAATAATAGCGATTTCCACCGGGTTTAACTAAATTTGATTCCTTTAAAAATTTACCGACTAATAAGTACATCCATTGGTTGGCTTTTGTACGTTTCGCGTGACACGGTATGATTATACTGATTTTGGAAAACCGTGTTTGGTTTTTCGATTTGATTTCGTCGTGATTTTCGGAACAACGTAAATGGAAACAGAAGTTGTTATTTCCTAATAATTGCCGCGTTAGTGTTGTAAAACGGCGTTCGCCCATAAAGGCTAGCGACGAGAAAACAATTTTCCTGTTAATAATGTCAATTTCCAAGTATTTTATATTCCTATAAACTAACGTTTCCAACAAACGTTCGACGTAGTACAATATTACAGTAAAATTTACAAACTTTTACGCGGATGAATTCACGTGACGCGCGTTTCACGTCGGTAAGACGGTTATTATGGGGAACTAATACATTTATAGGACGTGTACCCGTAAAATGTTAGGCCGAACGTAGCCAGGTCTCGAGTGAATTGCCTACATTCGTTATAAGCGTCGTCTTTTAACATACGCACTTACGTATTTTTGTCCTCAAACGGATAAAGTTAATTCTCTCGATACGAGAGTTCGCGTATTCGCGAAATATAGATTATCTTTGCGTACTTTGTGTTATATCGTTCGTCTATTAGTTCGAAACGACACATTCGTAGGCGTTTTTTTCGTCGCGATAAACGTTTCGTGCGTTTTTCCGAAGCGGGCGCGGTCCTCGATGAATTCAACCGACAACAGTCGCCGAAATCGCTTTGTTTCTTGCTAATCCGATGGTCGAATAATACGAACGCCGTTTAGCGGCGCCAGTGCGTTACGAGTAATACCGTTGCACCGTACAACGTTGCGCGCGAAAATTCGTCGTCCGCTTCTTCGCGTGAATAGCGAGTCGATAATTGCGTTTAATCCGGTCCCGCACGAATCGAAATATGATCGAACGCTGTCGTCACGAGCCCGTATCCTCGCCACGTCCGTCGTCGGCGGGCCTTTGAATTGCACGCCGTTGATCGATGCCGTGTCAAACGCCGACCGTCGTCGACGGAATTACGTATTGAGCGTCGACAATTTGCCCGAAAGTGATGCATCACCTAATAAAGTTTCGAGAACGCGTCCGCACTCGGTGCGAGTTATATTTTGACACGCCATTAGCGAAGTTAGTAATTAATCTTTTTAATTATGAAAAAATAAATAGGTTGTATGTATGCGTACACACACACACACACACACACACACACACACACATCTCGTTTAATTTATAACGATATATTACGATATACAACCAAAACGTACGCGGTTATGCGTGAGGTTTCTCACAAAAGAGATCTAAACGGATTGTCAGTAATCATATCGAACGGACTCGGTACGAACAAATTTCCGTAGCGCGCTACACACGTATTTGGCGTTTAAGAAGACACGGGTACTTTGAATCCCGAACGAATATATATTGTTGTACAGCGCGTTTGAAACTCGCCTTTTTGGCAAATACTGCACGTATAGTCGACGGCGATTCGATTTTCAAAATTATGAAAATGTATACGGCTAGGGCGGAGATCGACAAATGACGCGCGCTGTGGATACGACGAGGATACAAAAACGAATTGTCGTAACGATTCGACCGAGCGAAAAATAAATATTTCGCGTAAACGGTTCATTTTACGACGTACTTTTTGAACGTTAAACGAACCGTCTAGTTATTAACACGACTATATCGTTGTCGGATATATCTCAATAATTGAACAAAAAAATCGATAGTGACATTGTTAAATATTACGCCCGTTCCTCATTATCGATAATCGTGTCGTTCGGGCGTACAATAACAAAATAGTGTTGCGTTCGTTCCAACGTATCGTTTGACGGTAAGAAAATAGAACCGAAAGTTGTTTCGTACAATATTCGCCCATTACGTACGATATATTACGTACGTTAAATCACGACGTGGCGTAAACGTCGTTTAAATAATTTCAAACGTGTTTCTACGAACAAAGTTATACATTTTATACACGTTTGTATATATGTAAATACTACAGTTCGATACGAACACGTTTCGTAGGGTATTCCGCGATTTCGCGTAAGATGTTTTCGACGTTTCGTTCGATTCGGAACTATTACGCGACCCGTGTTACTTTTCTAGGGTAACCGAAAATGACGATTATTCGCTTGCGTCCACGAATTATTAAAACGCTGAAAAAGTTTTCGGCGCTTATATAATATCGAGCGCGTATTTTACTATTTTTAAGAGCGTAAATCTCCGAGCCTATGTCCACATACACACACACACACACACACACACACACACACACACAGGTACACAATGTACGCAGACAATTTCGCGCCGTTTGTAGACGATTTAAGATTTTGTCCGATCAATTTCGCTAATTGTCACATATTCGTCCCGTCGATAGCGTACCGCCATTATCTGTTTATCAAAACGTTATTGTACCATATTTATTCCTGTATTCTCCTAGTCGTTCTTATCGTTTCCTTAATCATTAGGTAAGTAGAAACGTCCGTTTAATCGTACGTTTCGTTGAAAAGTAGATATGTTCCGTTCAATGTATGGAAATATATTTGTTCCAGCGTACGCGGTCAACGTGAAATCATTTGTAAAGAAAAATAACCGGAACGTTAGTAGATGAAATAACAGAATGTTCCCGATAACAAAAATAGTCACTTCAACGAGTAGAAGGCGCTCGTTGACGGGCCGCTAGAACGATGCCGCCGCCGCCGCCGCCGCTTATCAACTCGAACGGGACGAGACCAAAGAGGAAATGTCACGCGATTGACGCGCGCCATCTTGGCGGAAGTAAACGTTTCCCGTTAGGGTCCGAACGGGTTGCGACGGAATGATGGGCCCAACCACCGGTCCATTCACAAATTTCGTGGCAAATAGTGCTCGCGTTTGGTTTGAAAACGAGCACCCGGAAAAAGCAGTGTCGTTTTGTCGGATCACGATACACGCGGAATCGATCTATATAAACACAGCGAATGAACCGACGCGGAACGCTCGATATAAGTATTCCACTCAGTAACAGTAATTGTCGCGTTCGTTACAATTTTTTCTAATTTCCATTATACCGTAACCGCATTTGATAATATTTTTATTTAATTTGATTTATATATATATATGCGTGTTTGTGTGTGGGCTCGAGCGAATTCCGACGATATTTATTTATAGTTTTAGTATTTATATAGAGCATTGTTGTAACTTGTACGGAATCAAACGACGATCGGGTTTGTAATTTTCTTTCTAACGAATTCGTCGTGTGACAACTCCGATTGACTCAAATATCGTACCTATATATATATATATATGTGAGCTGTGGGGTGTAACGTACATATCGATCCGAATGAAAAACGTCGTAAAAACTTCGTGTCCGTATGAAGCACGACCACTATGAGATATTCTCACGCGTGCAGATAAGTAAATGCCGCATTTACTCATCTATAAATGTGCGGCGCGCATCTTAAATTTCAATCTATACGCGCCGTACAATATTTACTACGTACATATTTATATAGATAGAAACAGACGTATCAACTTAACCTATGTACAGTGTGAGCGTTGTGTGAAACTATTTCGACGTGTACGTACGTTGTCGCGTCCCGTCCGCGTTTTGCTACGTTCACTAGTTTACGGGTAAATAAACATTCGCGCCCGACGGGCTAGTGTGTCGATATTATTGAAAATCGAATCGGCGGGCGATCCACCGATTCGTGAAGAACGGTTTCGTGAAAAAACACGAAACTCGATACGTCCTTATTGCGAACCGTGTGAATTCGCTACTTCTGTCGAAACGATTCAATCTCTTTGGAATCACAGCGAGCGTATATACGCTATTGGGAAACACGAAAAACGAACTGATAATAGGGCGTTACTATCCGAGCCCGTATAGTACGATCTATGGAAATTCGAAACGCGGCTCTATACGAGGCGTCCGCGGTGAAAACACATTTTCTGATTCAGATTTCCAAACGAAATGTTCGAGTAACAATAACGCGTGTTCGACGGACGTTCCGCGATAATACTGGCGTGTCGCCGCGGCCAGCCACGTTTTTGTTTGTAACATTTTTGTATGGAACGACGTTAAAAAATCGGGCCGAGGCTACTACCAACGAATATCTCGGGAAACGTTTACCGCGCGATTCGCAAATCGAATCCGGTCATTTTTGACGTTAAGGTGTCGGGCAGCGAGAAGAAACCCCCGTAATATTATGAATAATGACGAAACCCACCGAGGCGCGATACGTACGCGTACGATAGAGTAATAACGACGATAATAATAATAATAATAATAATAATAATAATAACGTGCCCGAGACCGGGAGGAATAAGAGTCACGATGACAAGGCTTTAAAAATGTGTTTGAACGTATTGAAATGACGGAAAAAGTGATTATTCTTTTTTTCTTTCCCCTCAAAATATAATACGCGCGCACGCACGCACACGCATTATGTGTGTGTGTGTGTGTGTACATTGTAATATAAGGCCTCGGTTCGCTCCCGCGAGTCGTCCAGGTGTAAACTCGCGCCGGGCGTGTTTGAAAACGACCGTGTGTACGACGCGAACCGCCGCCGTCAGTTGTAATAAATGACGATGACTGAGCACGCGTGCGCGCGCGCGCGCTCGCACTCCCCGCCGCGGCGACGACCGGTGAGAGGAAACGGCGGCGGGCGACGTTTCGGTTAATTACACGTCGTTTTGACGCGACGCCGACGAGAGACCATTAAAAGTATAAAAATATTTTTACTTCACGAGACCGGTGGCGACGACGACGACGACGACTGGTACGCGTACATCGTCGAGACGTGTTCGGGGAAAATCCTCCCCGTGATTTTGTTCTCACTCCTGTCGGACGGCCACCGATCGCCCACGACGCCGGCAAATGTATTAACGTTGTTTTTCGTTTCGTACGGAGCGAAACGTTAGAGTGTTAGTCACTTTCGGTCGTTTTTGTTTTTTGGTTTTTAGGAGGTTATCGTATTCGATAAACGTTTAATACTATTTTAATAACTATTTTTACGTTACATAAAAGTCTTCTCCTATTTAATTTCGACATTATGTAGGAAACGTCGTCTGGAGAAATGTAAAGTCTTATTTCGCAGTTCCTTTTTATTGTCCAAAGCGATCGTTCGCTAACTACCGTTCGTCACTGGCAAAATGGCCAAAATTTTTAAAAATTAGTCGTATATGCCAGGATTTATATTAGGGTACAATATTAGATCCCGTTCGTTCACAATCGTCGTAATTTTTGTACGCTTCGCAATGAATTTAACATTAATTTTTCAACTCTGCAAGGAAATATCCGTGTTTTTGAAAAAATAATTTTTTTCGCTAATTAATCTCACAATGTATCCGCACATTTCGGTACTATTTGGCTTCTATAAAGAGATATTTGAAAATTTTCAAGAGGGATCCGGACCCCGTGGATTCTAACCCCTCTTCGTCACTTGGCTACATGCCTACGACACCAGTAACCACGTATTCCAAATGAAAACTCGATCGATTCTCCGACTCCGTTCACACGGAGACACCGGAGGCACGATTAATTTTAAACAATTAATCGTTTATTTAATAGAATATATGTTTTTCGTTAAAATTTTTCCAATTTTAATGTTAACATCAAATCAACAACCGGTTGCAACGTTTAAACAACGAGAATTACGTTTATAATTTCTCTCGATTTTTTTTCGATATTTAAATTTTTAGGACATGTATAATATAAATATTTTATAGTTATAATTCGTTAAGTATAAATATATAAATGCCTTTATAAGTAATTTATCGAAAAACCTGAATTGAAATTGTAAACGATATTTTCATATTTAAAAACGAAACCTAAATAGGATATTCATGACGAAAATTGATTTTCAAAATTGAAATTCTTGAAAACTGATATCGCGATATAGTAAACAAATTCGGAAAATGTTTAACCTGTATTTAAAACCTATTTAATAACCTTTAAAACCAATTTTCGAATACTAAACGAGTACCAAAATAATCGTGCGATCCGTCGATCAAAACCGCGTTCAAAAAACAGAAAATTTCGAATTAGGTCGTAAGTGATAAAAAAAACCCCCACTCACCACGTTTTCGTCTCTTTTCGCCGGTGACGGCCGACCGACGCTGTATGGAATAACGATACAAAAAAATTATCACTTTCGTCCTGTTTAGGCGAACGTCGTGTTTTATTTACGAATCAATCAAATAAGTTGATTTGACAGCAAACTCGATTACACGGGGGAAAAATAATAATCGATATAATAAAAGAGTAATAATCGCTCGTCGATTGTTCGCGCAATTACGTTAAATTCTTTTGACGACCGGTATTCCTTCAAATTCCACCAATCGGCGGTATGTGGCTAACTGTTCGCGTGTTCTTAGACCTAGAGTTCGTCCCGTATAATATTATTATTTGTACAACGAAATACGTATTTATTCTCCGCACGTGAACTTTTTGTTAGAACCGGTAATATTTATGCGATTTCAAATTCGTTCGGCACGTTAAATCGTTCTTCGCCTAAGGTCATTACGGAATTGTGAACAATCAATACGCGCGTTGTTTTTACAATACGATAATGTTCCGTCACAATGTTAGTGTAGATACAGTAACGCTATTGTTATCGAGGTTGGGCAGCGAGCGTCGGTAAGTTCGAATATAAGGTGACGTTAATTCAACTTACGTCACACGACGGGCGGTTATATAACCTAACGTGTCTACTCCAAATTAAAAGATTACAAAGAGCGAAATAAAACCGACGCTTGTTCCTGAAAACATTTTAGTGAAATACAATTGTTACGTGTGCGCGTATTTAACCGCACGGAACAAATCGATAAATAACGGAGATTATTAAAGAATAGATCGATACATCAGTTGCGAGGGTCCTTTGACGTTGATAGTAATTCGTGTGGAAGGGCCAGACGTTTATCGCTTCTAGGTGGTTCGCTCGTCCTTTGACCTGTCCTGATCAGTTTTTGAGTATCGTCAGCGACTGTTCTAAAAAAAAAAAAAATCATTAACCAACGGGTCGACGACGACAGTTTTGATTAAAGCACAATTTCCGTGTGTTTGATCGTACAACAGACGTGACGTGCACGCTATGCTTCATAAACGCGTACGTTAATTAGATTATGTTTAATAGCCGCGTGTCGGGTAACGGTGACTGCGTTGTTCGTTGGTATTTTAAACGAGTTTAGTCATTTTACATATATATATATATATACTACTACGGTTTGTTTTAAAAAAAATATCGTAGCGGTTTATCTCGCCTGTTACGGTAGTTTGGTGTTCTTTTTTATTTCTGATATTTCCGAATAATTATCAACCAAAAATGTACACACGAGCAACTTAAATTTGTTATCGTACGTTACGAGTATTTATTATGACGGTACGTTCAGCCGGAAGATACGATTACAATTTTCTCTCGAGACTCCCCACATAGATATCAAATATCGCGGTCTCGTCAACCATTACTTTTTATTACGCTCGTCTTTTTTTTTTTTTTGAAAAATATTTAAACGACGTCGATTTATCAGTCGTTTAACGGTTTTCCGTGTGAATCGGCATTATGTAACGGTTGGCCCTCCGCCGTCGTAAACGTACGCGTTCCGAAATAAACGAAAACATTATTCCAAGCCGCGCGTAAATATCGATATAAAAAAGCGACGGCTGGTCCCGTGTATCCCGAGCGTGTTTATCAAAAAAAAAAAAAAAAAGAAGAAGAAACGTCCGACAATAATAACGCTATTAAATGTATTCCTTATAACTATCGATAAATCGCCAGCGCGCGTTCAAATAATAAAATAGTTTTCTACTAAAACGATTACAGGCCGCGCGTTTACAAATTGTACGAACATTATTGGCGTGCCAGCCCGCTCGGTCGCCGCTATCGCGTACAAATCGGCATAGGACGTGGTAATTTATTAAATATTATGTTCGGCGACGCGTTGACTTGTAAAACGAAACCATCGGCGTTCGAATATTACGAAAAATACCTTCGGTCCGTTAAATATACGCGCGTAGTTTTTATACCCACGTATCTGCACCGACGCGTCGCCCGTGTATATTTGTCATTACCCGTTATTTCGTGCGCGTATTTTGCCCAACTAGTCTTGTATATTTTTGCCGCGTGCGCGATCAACCGACCGGCGAATGCGAACACTCGTTTTTTTTGGATCGTTTCGTTTTCAAAACCAAGACGGCCGCTTCCCGTGCGAGGTTTCCCGACGCCGCGCTGCTCTTTTAGTTTTTCGACGTTATCCATATAACGTCCGTTACGGTAATTACCACCGGTCGGTCAGGCACGTTACAGCGAGTATATGCGAGTTGAGAAACGAAGCGCGTGCGTTGTTTGATTACGACGAAGTGATTGAGACGTGCTTAGGTGACGTTCGTTTGAAAAGTGTCGATATTTTCGTTACTGATTTAGTCGAATTATTAGATAAACGTTACGTTCGCCCGAAATTAAACCACTAACGAAGTGTACCGACAATATGTCGGAACCAGCGGTGAGTGAGGATGTGACGTCGTAAAAGCCCCGAAAAATTCGACGAGACTTAAGACAGACGATATTGAAATCGTTGACCATTTATCGCCTGGATAATAATAATAATAAAGAATATAAGCGGAACTCGATCGGGCCGGTGGTACGTAGAGTGACGTCGAGTTCAAAAAATCTTAGTGTTTTTTTTTGGGCACCACGCGCGTCACTGCGATTACGAACGATTCGTTCGGATTTCGTTTTAACGAAAATGCCCGCTTTGGGAACAATCGCGTTACGTTTCCGCGTACACGTTAATCGAGTCTCGAAAGAAATAAAAAAATCGTAACGTCCACGTGCCCAGTTCCGTGTTGGTGAAACGTTTCGGCCACCGCCAAAGAGGAACACACCTCACCCGCCTCTGTACACGTTAACCAACAACAATATTAACAAACCGAAATGGACCGACGTATGAATTGTCGGACAAAAGCGAATCACTGTCGTAAGTATAGACGCGCATATATATATATACAAAATGTATAAACGCCCGTAAACGGCGATACGTGTAAGATTTATAGAGGTTCCCTACCAAAAAAAAAAAAAAAAAAAAACGACCGGGGGACCGGAATGGCAATACACACATAATTTCGTTCCTATTGTTCGGATAGCATTGTTATGTGTAGTCACCGTAACTTAATTTCCCGCAGTGTGTATGTCGCCGGCCTCACATTGAACGAAGCACTGTATAAATACGGAGAGTCCCCGAAGGGACTTTATGCGCGGGGCCGGGTGGTCGTTATACGTCGTTATACGTTGCCGGGAGGACTTTGGAAAAGCTTTTAGCGTCCTCGCCACGGTGAATTATGATTTCCTGCCTTTCCAAATTGCCCTGTAAACGGACCAGTGTAATAATAAACTACACACACATACGCGCGCGAGATCCCTCGTATAAACGTTGTATCGTTTACGAGCACGTATCAAGGTGTGTGGTGTGTGTGCATGTACACAACTAGGGTATGAATTCCCGTGAGGTTTTTGCGTGTTATTCTATCGCCGCCGCCGCCGTCGCCGCACATCGTTGGCAACGTACCCGAAGACAGCGTGTACGCGGTTATATCGTAATACACGAGCTTGTTCACGGTTTCTATACGGTTTGTGTGCAAACAGGGCAGTGGCGAGCCGTCTGGGGTGGAGTGGGGACTGAGGATAAGAGGCGGATGACGACGAATGATATATATATATATTTTTTTTTCCCCTCGACAAAATTGAAAAACCCTCTTTTTCCCCTCGGTGGCCGTCGCCCGCGTTTTTGCCCGAAGCGTCTATTAATTGCGTCGTTTATGTCGGCCGACCGGACCGTGCAAAGGTTAACTCTCGGTGTCTATATGGAATTGTCCCTCGGCCAAAAGCCGTTTTGTACGCGGTTAATTTGCCAAAGTTCAACCGGCCGCCGTTGAACGAACGACGCACGTTTATTAAACGGAAAGGCCCTGTTTGGCAAACATCCGTCTCGCCGTGTCATCGTTCCCGTACGTCGTAGCGGTGCCGAAAACGAAATCAAAAAACAACCACGCACTTTTAACCGTCGGACAGATGATCTTATCCCGTTTTATGTATGTATAGGGAAACGAGCGTTCGGATAAAAACGAGACATCCGTACAAAATTATCTTAGGCTCGACATACGTACATTTCTCAAAAACTAAGTAAAAAAATATACAAATATATGTACGCTATGTTAATATATATGTATATATGTATCAAATTTAAACATCTTTCAGTAAATAACGTTCTACAGAATTAAATTAATTACGAAATTTTATCGGAAATTTCCTAAAATGTATACGTAATTGAGACCCGAAATGATTTTTTCGTTTCGAAATGAATGGAGAAAACGAGGAATATCCAAGCACGGTACATTCGCTTCCTGCGACGAAAAATGAAAAAAATTCCCCTAAATACGACATTTATAATTATCATAATTTCGGTTACTTGTAGAATTTAGCGAATACGAAAAACACATTTTAATCGCGATTTCAAATTTTCGAATGAGAAATACTTATTCGTTTCGACGTATCGTTTAATAATATATTCATGCATTAGTGTATAATTAAACTTATTTTTACAAATTACAATCCGTTAGAAAGTTTCGGTTTTGAATATTTAAAATAATTTTTACGTACGCAACGTTTATAAAGACGCGAGGTATAATTTCTTTTTAAAAAGAGCTACGTTTCGGTTAAATTGCGATTACGATCTAATTTTTTATCGAGAATTTTCCAAATATATTGTAAAACTTTACTAATGACAAATACAAAGTTTTCGCGTGTTATTTGGATACCAGGTGAGAGCTTCGGTTCCGACTTATGTTTAACGAAATTTGAAATTCCCGCATTCTTGGATAATTGCATTTGTTTAATTAAAGTATTGAACCAACGAAGAAAGAGTGTACCGTCGATTTCGCGTCTCGTGTGGTCGAAAAGTATTGAAACCTAAATACGCGATAGACTGCGTTTCGGGGTTGGAAAAATACGCTAGAGCAATTTAGAAGACGTCGGGTAGGAATTGATCATAAAGACGCTACGCAGGACGGACGAAATGTCGATAGTATTAACGAAAATCGGAAAAAATGATGGAACGAACACGAGAAGAGCGATTGAACAACAGTTTGAATAAAACATTTAGGTACACATTTTCGACATACCGACTTTAAAACGAACGGAAATAAATATAATAAACGTATTTTCGAGCGGATTGGAATAGTGGCCAGTGCAGAGTTACGAATATTTTACAAGGTCCATGTCGCGGAATAGGCGACCGACCACAATCCCCCCCTCCAACCCGATTCGGTGGATAAACATAAGTACCGTAAAACTATTGTGACGTTCAAACGTTTACTTATTCAAATTTTACACATACGATGGCGACTTTTGTGTGTATACGCTGCACTTCATTCCGAAATGAAACACGTATTCGTTTTCACGAAAACCTTTGTGTTCGGATATCAACTAAAGTTGGTCAAACAGTAATTGTTCGTGTATAAAAGCGTTTCAATTACTCAATTCTAAACGCGACCGAAAACTTTTTGACAAGCAAACACTGAAATCAGAAGTTAAAAACACGGTCAAATATATCTAGGTCGAATGTATAATTTGACTTCAACTCTCGGTTAACATAATAATTTAGCGTATAATATTTTATTAAAGCGCTTTCGAAAACGACTACGAAAATCTATATGCGAGTAAACGAGTCAATCGATGGAAGAACAAACGAAATTCGCGTTATTTAGGAAAATATATGAAACATATTTCCGATACGAGTATACTAAGTAACGTATAACCGTAGGCTATGCGCTCGAAATACTAATATTCGTAAACGTCCGCTCCTCCTAACACTTTCAACAAATCCGTTTTACCCTTTCCAATTATCCGAACATATTTACCAGCGGCGGAACTACGAGAGGCATATCGCTCCTGGGGGGCGGTACGCTTAGAGGGCCTAAAAAAGACCGAACGTAGGCTTTTTTAAATGTGAAAATCGTCAACAATTATTTTCGAAGTACCGCGCACCAAACGCGGTTGTCCAATTAAGCTCTAATATTAATAGCGAAAATCGTCACGGCGAAAATGGTTGACGAAACAGATATTATACGAAATAGAAAATTAAATGGAACATTTCGAGTTCTATACTCACTGAGATTAATAAAACATTCGTGATTCTTCGAGCGCGTATCGTCGATACATTCCTTAACAATACCAGTATGCGAAAAACAAATTTGCTTTCGGCGTTCATTATAAATAAACAAATATAAATTATAATAGAGAATTAAATCGTGTATCGGACATACGCGTATTATTTCGTTCCTTTGTAATGACGCATTCGCAAACAATTTTTAGTAGAGTAACCCGTTGAAAACGTATGCAAAGTATATATATATATATATATATAATTTAAAACGCTCCTATTTAAAATTGGTTTGTCGCAATGAAATAAGTCGTACCGATGACTAATCGATCCGAACGAAATAATCGATTCGACGACGACGAACAATTTCGGGCACGCGATAAATTTTAATCGAAATATATTTTATAGTGCGACCGATGTGAACCTGTCGTTCATGGTCGTAATCGCTATAGTTTCTTGACAATTTTCAGAATTAAACTTCGTTCGTATAAAATTTCCATTTGCGTACGTTCGCCACGCACAATCGACCACGTACTTAAAGTTCCGAGTCAAAACGTTTATGGAAACAAAGTGAAAGTATTACGCACGTATATACACACACACACGCACGCGGGCAAAGAGTGTATACGTTAACGCTTCAATTTAAATTTACGTACACGAAATAATACGTTGCTCCGAAAAGTTTAGATTGTGGCACGCAGAAAATTGTTATAATTACGCCTATGAAGTTGCTAACGGAAGAAAATGTTTTTACAACGATTACGAAATCGCCAATTGTACTTAATATAGGTTCGACTACGTTTATAGTTAGTACACTAACACACGATACACAAAACGTATAATATAGTCAAATAAATGTCTAACCAATCGTAAACGTAAAATATATATATATATATATATATATATTAATAGCGCAACCGTTTACGGTACAGGAGTCGTATTCGATCGTTTCTATATAAAACACATATACGTGACGAACAAACAACGAAAAAAAATGAACGATTATTAATCCTTAATGGTTTAAAGAACAATTTCGCCAACCGATCGTGAAAAATTAATATCACGGTTTTACTTCGGGTACGTTTTGAAACGAAAACCTCGTAATTTGGAGGGATGGTGTACTTTGCCACGCTATATTGTGTATAATGTACGTATAATACAGCGAATCGATTTAAAAAATATTATATTCGTCGCGACTATTTCCGTCGGTTGAGTAACGTAAGGAATTCGTTACGAAACGTTCGCGATAAGCCGACGGAACGTGGCGTTTCCTTATTTGGAATTCGTCGAACGGAAGGCGAGATTTTATTTATAGACAAAAACAAATTGAAATCCCAGCTATATTACGTAATCGAGCACGGCGACCGTACGTGTTGTAAATCGGTTTCGCGTAATTTCGCCGGAGCATTCGGGAGCGTTCAAACGCGCGCGCCGAACTTATTGGCGGGCAATAATTTGACGGCCTCGGTTTTTAACGAAACGAATAAAGTACGAACGTTCGACGAAATCGAGCGTACCGTCGAATACAACGTTACGAATACGCGACCGTACGACCGAAACGCGATCGACGTTATTCATGTACGCTAATCGCGAACGGTCGGGAAACGTCGGAACCATCTCGACGACGACAACGACGACGATAACGGTAACAAACGCCACGGAATTACGCGGCGAGCGACGTGAACAGTTGACCGGTAGTATTATTATTATTATTTTTAGTTACGTTTCGTACGTAGGATTTCCGATTGCGATTCATAGCACGCGGTCGATATTCGTGATCGTCACTAATAATATATATATGTATATGCATGTACAAGTAGCCGGAATGATTAATGTATCGTGTTAAACGTATTCCCGACGATAAATCGCGCGCGCGTTGCGTCCACCATATTTGCTCGCGTTATTTTCGATTTGAAAAAGCGGACCAACGGACGGCGTCCGTGACCGGGATTTATCCCCACGTTTAATTGGACGGTATTATCGAAGTATCCGTTGTCGCGGCGTTGCGTAATATTGTTACGACGACGACGGCGACAACGCCTGAGTTACGCGAAAATAAATTTTTATTATTGTTTTATACGTTTACAGTTTTATACGTATCGTGTATATATATAAATATAAATAAGTGCGCGTGCGTGTCTACGTCTATATTTATTTGTCGTCTCGATCGCGACGACGTTTAACGTGTTCGGCGCTTTAATAAGAGCCAATCGCGTATGAGCGTCTCGACGTGTTATTAAAGGAAAGGAAAACACGACCGGCGAACGGAAAATATTATAACATGGACGACGCGTATAATATAAACGACGTCGTGATTTTAATTGGAATTTATGTCGGCAATTGTGACGGCCTTATGACAGCCGTGTGTAAAGTACGAGAAAAACCTCGCGTAACGTATACGTACACACACACACACGCGAACATGATTATATATATACATTATTGTATTCGTCGTTGTGGCGAACGCGCGCGCGCTTCGGCCGTCGTATTATTAATTTTTTTTTTTTATCATTACGACGACGGAATGGAAAATACGAAAAAAATAGATTTTTATCTGACGGCGTTATTGTCGATTAACTTTGCATTAGTAGACGTTTTAAGGCCGCGCCACCGTCGGCCGAACGACGCGCGAATGATGGATGCGCGCCCGGAGGCTGAACCGCCGTTGACGTAGAGCTGTCGGGCCGGACGCACGTACGTTCCGCGTGGCGGTATTATAAATCCGGCGGGCGGCGGTTGCAGAGATACGAAACGGTACGCGTTCGCCGCCGTCGGTGTACAAACGCGTGCGTTTTTGTTGGTTTTCGTTCGTTCGCGACGGTAATGCGCGGGTGACTTACGCGGGGCCAACACGACGTTCCCGGCGACGTTGCGACTTCGGCGCGGCGCAAAATCGTCGTTGTTACGTCGGTTGTAATTGTAACGCGACATCGGACGTCGTCCGCGTCTGAAACTCGTAAATAAGCGCTCGGTCAACGGGCCCTCGTAAAATGTTTTGCGCTGTGAAACATTTACGGGCACGAGGGAAATTTTAATATCGAGTCTTACCGTCGCACGTACGTAGAAACCGTTGGAATACCGACGCAACTACGGAACGTAACGTTCAACGTCAGAGACGCCAGCGCACGAGCGGTGATTTCGGGACTCCGAACCGTTGTCGTGTAATATATTTACCGCGAAGGGTATTTGTAAGCGCGTCCGGTGGAAAACCGTAACGCCTGAATATTCGACTTTAAAGTATTCGTCCGTTCCCGTGCCCAAACGAAAACACGCGTCCGGTTTCGGCGCGAGACGTATCAACAGCCATTCCTACACGCGAACACAGATAGGCCACGGCCAACGAAAAACCCGTGTAGTCTATGACCTAGCACTTGTCCGTATAACGCGTACGTTTATCGAACGACCGCAACGGACGGAAAGGAATAACTTACACGGTCTCTCGGGCCGTCAACCGACAACAGTTTCGACGCGTTGTCAATATAAATACGTTCGGGGGGGGGGGGAGTATTGAATTTTCGAATCGAAACGAACCGCGGTCGACGCGCGAATAAAGTGGTTACCAGCGGTACATAAAACCCGAGTGAATTTGCGTAACGAATTAGCCGTACATCGATTGTCGGGTATTACGTACATTTTGTATTCCCGGGAATTAAAACGATATCGCGACAATGGACGAATAGAAAGTTGCGAACGCGTACGCTCCGCGAGGATCTGTTGATAAATCCGAACGCGTTTCGCCCGGCACGAGAACAATGACCGAACGCCGTTCGGTTCCGCGTGTAATGTGACGCGACCAAAGTCCACCGACAATTCGGAACGGTACGGCTAATTGGACGCGATTAACGGCGTTTTTCTTGGCGGGCCGTGTCGTATTGTCGACAACTTTCAAGGCGAAAATGGTGAGAACGGGACGACGGTTGCTTTCGAATATTCCACGCGTGTAAGTCAACCGCCGATGCAAATCGACGTGTCGTAGTTATACGGAGTATCCGGAAATATAATAAACTGTTCGCACCGTCGCGCGACGCTTTCGACGGTTAGTTAGTAGCTCCTATAATCGTAATCGCGTACGATTTGCGGTGGCCTTTTAAATATAATGACGGCCGTCTATCGGTATAATTATTATTGCGTAACGAAATTCGGTAAAAATCGACGGTTAAGGAATTCGATACGCGTCTTACGTGAAACATTATTCGCGTTTCCTAGACGGGTTCCGAATTTTCCCGAACGAATCGACGTACGTCGAAATAATATCGAAAAACGCGTTAAAACATGTTCCGAGATGAAAGTAATCGGGCCGAACGCTAACCGCTGGGTAACTTTAATTGAAACCGAACGCGAAGATATAACTGCGTGGAACGTGTATTACGGCGTTTACGTCGTTATCGATTGCTACGTTCTATACGATCAATAATATGAAATAGAAAAACTATACACGCTCTATTCAAACGCACTTTTCGACTATGGACGTCGGTGTCGTTAAACACGAGCCGTACGCCGATTTTCGTAGATAATACGGTCGTGCACAGTGTATAATGGATATTGAAGCGCGCGAAAACGAAAGCAATGGCGTTAATTCGTGACGGTGTGACGGTGACGGAGGATAGAGGGAGGGAGGGAGAGGGTAATCCTACGTTGTTCAATTCAGTTTTTGGTCCGCCGTTGTACGTAAAAACCTAATATCGAAACGAATATATAGTTGACGAAAACGCGAAGTGTGTTACAATTTTCGGACTATCAAAACGGATAGAATAACAAAACGGACTACGCGAGACATTCGGACGATTTATTCGCCGTTATTACCGAAACGCGTACAATTAATAAAAAAAAATAACGAACCGTGACCGACGAATTTCGAAATGGTTGCAATATCGTCGGAATATAATATTCCCCCCCCCCGTAATTTCCTATTTAACGTTCGCCTCTTTTGTACGAAAATTTCCCACCCCTCTCTACTGTTATATATTTCGACAAGGCGACTTATCGTAATTTCGCTTTAAGTCCGATTCGTTCGATTCGCGAACCGTAAACAATCGAAAATACGTTTCTCGCTATTTAAGTGTACGTCGTTAGGAACACGTCCGTTATAAATCGTTGTATGTATTAAGAGGTTAGAAAAGTACGTTTTTCAAAAACTTGGCGCACCGTGCGCAAACAGAAACCGTTTCCGACGATTTAAACGCCATTAAATACGTCCGTAAACCGTATTTCCCTGGGAAGTCGTCGATCGATTCGGTTGGAAAATAGGTATCGCAAGACGAATTACGGTATTGATAATACCATTACGGGACTCAATATTTACAACGAACGTTTTTTTGGACGAGTCCCCGAAACCCGTCGAAAAAAAAGTATACGCGTCGACGCGTTCAGGATCATGAAAACTCCCCCCACCCACCCGTGAAACTCAGCTTGGTATGGCGAGGGTGTTTGAACGATCGCGCTTCTACGGCCCGACCAAGAGTTCCGAACCGGTTCTTATTTTGATCAGATGGCAGTCCGTAACGGCTGAAATAACCTGCTAAACACCAGCTTACCGGGCGGAAGCAACGACGATCTAGATTTCGACCCATTTCAGATGCGCTACCCGGGAGGCGACGGATGCCCGTTGATAGAAATGGGAAATGGCCGCGTCGCGCTTCGTCGTCCCACAAACACGGTGAGAAACGTGCGATGCGCGACCCTTTTTACTCTCAGGAGTCGCATGGCGCGGGGGTCGCTGGACGATTGAACGGGACGATGTCCATCGGGCTCGGTCGTCGGCCACCGGGTGTAAGACGGTAAACACCGAGAACGATAAACATGTTTGTAGATAGGTCTCGTGCTTCTTCGTTTGTACATCACGTTCATCGTGTGGTCGGAGGGCGTCGTCAGTGACGAACGTTTATTGTACATTTTTTCTGCGCTGTTTTATATCATAAACGGTGGCGTGCACGTTGGTTGAAAGAACGCCGTCAAGACATTCCGGCTAACGAGCGCGTAATGCCATACGGATGAACGGAAAACGAAAAATTAGGACGGAAAAAAATCTTCGATTTTCGACGAACGTTTATTTGATTGCCGACGATTATCGGTCCGTTTCGTGATAATTCGACGAAACGCCGGACCACGCTCGATACGCGTAGATTCGTAAAACACGGGCGGTTAGGTTGGAAAATCGATTTGAACTTTGGTCTTGGTAATGGTCGCGTTTAATGTTTCCTCCGTAATACCGTCAAATTGACGACGTAATGTTATACGCGTATCGAATTCGACGGCGGCACAGTCCGTTCCCGAGCGTAATTGCGTTGTCGCGGTTTCGGTTCAGCGACGTGACCGCAACGTTTAAATACACGGCGCGCGCTTGGGCCGGAGCGAACAGCGCGCAATTAGGATCGAACAGGATATTAAAACGCGTACACGACGGGCGCGCTGTAATATAATATTTTCTTCGGCGAAAAAGGCGTATTTTAATCGTTATTAATTACAAATTGTTGTTTCGTTTTTGTTTCAAACACGAATATTACGGGTTTTCCTTAATTATAGAGTTATTCGTTCATTTTCGTAGATAATTGTCGAAATTAAGATTATTATATTACGTTTATTAGCCGTCTGTGACGATCCGGTTCACTATAGAAGCCCGTCCCTTCCTCAACGCAATTATGGAAAATATTTTCGTATATACCGTACGGTTAATTACGCGGCGAAACGCCGTAATTACGTATTTGCTTACGTAACGACTATCGACAATTACGCCGTGTCGTTATCTATTATTATTAATCGATCAATTCGTTTTTACAGGTAGTTAGTTTTTAGGACGCGCGTACGCACAAACTTCGCCTAAATGGCCTAAACGTAACAATAGCCAGTAACCGCCGAAACGAACGACGAACGATTTATGTTTGTAACGAAATCGTTAACGAATAATGTGGTGTTCGGACGAACGATTTGTACGAAATAATTAAAAGCGATCGTTGAAACGGGCAAACGGAATTCGGTTTGCGGATTGAAAGGGTCTTACTGTATTTGACTGTACGTTCGAAATATGACGAGATAAATTTATTGGCTGGACGACGCCAAAGAATTTCGGACGTTAACGTAATAATAATATTTTCGATACACGTTACGCCGTTTTGTATTCGAAATTGTTCGGCGAAATACTGTAAACAATTATCGTTAATCGTTTTCGTAGTAACGATCGAACGAGATCGCATCGAATAAATAATAAACGTAATTTAGCCAAACTCGCGTTTAGTGTAATTTCACTCCGATTTGGGTTTACGCGTCGAAAATGACTTTTTACGGGCAATTGTTTTATTATAACGCGTTACATTATCGGCTAGTCGATAAACATTTTCTCGAGAAAATTGCGTAAAACAACATTACGTACGTATTGTTTTACTCGTTTCGATTTTGCAGTTCGTAATTCGTATTTATGTTCAAGCGGAATTTTCAATCGATTCGTTATTACGGCGGACGGCCGCGTTATGTACGTCATAAAATATCGATATTACGTCAATTTTCTTCGCTTTAGAGATTATCGTCAAATTCTATAAACGTACATGTAAAAAAACGTATAAATTCTTATAAACGATTTTTTTATAATGACGTAGTATTGAACTTGGTATTTCGACAAGAACTCTATGAGATCGTACGTAAACAGTATTTTAATATATAAAACAATTTACGTTAGAATACACGATAAGGTGTTATTTTTTCGCGTACTGATAAATCAAAATTTAAGTCAATCACGTGTCAGACGTACGAAACTTTAAAAAAAAACGTACCAGAAACGGGTCTATTTTTAGGGTTTCCACAGAAATATTAAACGTTAATTACATCGAACACCGCTTGTTTAGTGAAGCAGGGGACATATGTAGGTAACCAAAAGGAGTTTGTACGAACGATAAAAACCTCGAGGTCGCGTCGTTTTAATACGGTTAATTTTAAGTATAAACAACGTTTTATTCGAAAAGTGTATTTTCCGTTAATGAAATACGCGCGGTAATAAAAATAATTGACGTTTAAACAGATTTGGCTACGGGTTGTCGAACATTCAATTTGGAAGCGCGAACGCGCTGACGTCTGAATTATAACGAAAACGTTGATACGATAAGTGGGTAAAACGAGCGAACAGACAACAGTTAATTGCGGGGACTGTTAGTGCGAATTGTGAAAATCACGATAGCGTCCGACGTTTCGCCCAAATGAATTGTCGGAGCCGTAATATTATTATTGACCTTGACTATTGTAACGTGAAACGGCGTAGTCGTCTTTTTCGACGAAAACTAAAATAGTTCCGCCGTAGACGAGCACGGGCTATAATTTCGTATAATAAATAATGGATCGACGAGCAAAAACCTCGTTTCGGAACGTCCCTTTACCCAATCCATCAAACGTGCGTGTTATTTTTAAAATAAATGTGGGTTCGCCCGCGCGCGTGCGTGTGTGTA
The DNA here is from genome assembly GCA_025469175.1 of Geopemphigus sp. TES_GeoC_2020. NCBI lineage: Eukaryota > Metazoa > Arthropoda > Insecta > Hemiptera > Aphididae > Geopemphigus > Geopemphigus sp. TES_GeoC_2020. The sequence continues at coordinate 1,674 of JAIPRN010000974.1, read as the reverse complement.
AAACAAATGGCCGTTTTATCTATCGTCATGTTGCGTAAAACGAACGTACACATACACGCGCGATCCCTTAAACGCGTGATATTTCGTCGTGGTATTTGTAGCGACGCAGCAGCTGAAATCAAAGAACTCCGTGCGATGCCGACGGGTCGTGATGAATTACTACGAGTACATTTCGAGTCACGCGCACCCCGGCGCCGCCAACGCGTTTTCCGTACGAAAGAGGACTTAATGATTTTGCGTTCCACTTTTCATTTCCCAAACGTGTCGTTTTTGCGTTCCCGATCGTACGCTGCACCGATGACGGGTAGACGTGGCCGGGGGGTACGGCTGTCGGATTCCAACGTTTTCCCTTTCATACACACACGCACACGCGTCCCACTCTACGAACGTAATATATATATATATATAATGTACGGCTTTTTTCCCCGCTATTTGATTGTTTTCGGCTTTCTCGGACCCGAGTGCCTCCTACCCATCGAGGACAAAAACAGAAAAAACAACCCGTACGTATCCGGCCCGTTCGTGTGTGGCGTGCACGCCGTTTCGTTCCGCGTGCGCGAAAACATTTGGCCCATCCGCCGTTACGTACGCGCCCGATAGCCCGAGGACGTTAATTTATCGTTTCTGTCCTCCCCCGTCCGTGGCCGGGCACCGTGACCCACAGCCGGTCCGCCGCAGCGCTTGCACGGCGTCCGATCGTTACACGTTTGAATTATCGTCCGCGATTTGTACAGACGATGGCGGCGGCATCGGTGACTCGAGAAACGTCTCACACACGACCAGTGACGGCGAGCAAAACGTAACGGCACGAAGGGCATTAAAACGCTTTCTACCGTCCATAATGCCCACTCGCTGCGACTCACGCGCTCGTACTTTAAATTAATACGCCAGTGTGTTTAAAGACGGACCGTAAAATGATTAACGAGCCAATAACGTATTATAAATGTGTGTGTGTGTGTGTGTGTTTACTGGCGCGTGACGGCAGGAGCTAACGTAAAATTAACGTTTATTATTAGTTTTTATACGCGTTTTTTTTTTACGAAAAAAAATTTTACCCTCTCGCGTATACCCATTAGCCTATATTTATGTACTATATACAACAATCAGAGAATGACGTGGGCGTTTTGACCGGAAGTCCTTTACGGAATACACTGCGCACGCACGCACATCACGCGTAACAGCGGCGGTATTCTTTCGCTTGTGTGTGTGACTTAAAAAAACTCCAACGTACTACACACACACACACACACACACTGTGGATTTTTTGTCGTCAGGTTTTTCGTCACTCGTTTTTTCCACGTTCAAGTTTCAAAATACTATTTCGTATTCCGTTCACCGTTGGTAGACCGTACGCGCGCACACTTACGTACGTATATACTTCCTGAATTCTTGGTTCTAGTCCAGTAGTTCGGTATATTTTATACACGCGTTCGGCCGCTTAATATTGTTTACGACGACGTGCGTGCAACGACTATCTTGTAGTCTAACACGTCGTTCCATCACTATACGCGCGTGAGTGTAACAGAACGGTTCGTACATCGTCCAAGTATAGTTTTTATGCTGAAAACGGCCCCCGTACCCGATTAATTAATTACCGCGTAACGAACAGCGTCGTTTTTGCCGATACTTGTTCCTACTACGATCGGTACACGGCCGTAAATCGGCAGCGCGATT
>JAIPRN010000973.1:0-57963 GCA_025469175.1 Geopemphigus sp. TES_GeoC_2020 | reverse complement strand
AAAATATAAATATATATATATATATATATATATATATATAATAACATAGACTTGATAAGTAAAAATAATTATAATTAATTTTTTTATTAGACCATTTAATTATGATTTTTCTAAAGATCGCTACCGGCTTGAGTGTCTTTATTGGCGTTTGGCACTTTTGGATTTAAAAGTTATTTTTTTAATCGTAAAAAAAAAATAATAGAAAATTTACGGAAATACACGGATAATAAAGCGTTTTTATCGTCTATACGTGATCATTTGTGTTTTTAATTTTGCTTTTACTATCTTCGTTTGATCGGAATTAGAGCGAAGGGCATAAGCGTTAAGCGCGCCCTGTAACGCGAAAAGATTAAAAATGCTCACTCATCCGGTACTTTATTAGCTACCGCAATTTCGTGTTATGGTGCTACTTGGACTTGACATCATTCGGTTACTGAACCGTAATTAAATCGGTGTTTATTTCGTATAATATCCCGTTTAAAATTACTGAACACTTTCTGGTAATATTATTATGATTACACTAGTTTACCTGATTGTGCCGGAAAATATAATGTGTCGTGATTTTACGCGTTGTACTGCACTCGTAGTGAATACGTAATCGACGCACCAAATAATCGAAATAGTAGAACGCGGACCAAGCGTCGCGATCAAAATGGTCTAGTAATTTAATTTTTGTTCGTGTTCGGTTTTAGCTCCGAAATCGCAAAACAGCTTCAGAGTCAATGTTATTCGCTCATACTGGAGTTGAATTTTTTTGGCGCTTTAATAACGGTTGCCGCCATGACGTTATTTTTTATCCAATTTAATTTCTTGGGTATAACAATCCCCGGGCGAGTAAGTCTAAAACATCATATTTTACGTTTGATAGATGTTTGAAATGTGTGTGTGTGTGTGTATATACGTAATATGTATTATCCGCTATTATTTCGTTTCAGTTTTTGTTCACTGGTGGATTATACTTCGTCTTCTGGATTGTATTTTTGTTTATAAGTTTGTTCGAATGGCCGAAACAAATGAACCGCCGAATACTGAATACATAGCGCGTGATCAGTATGTATAATTTATTCGCCCCGTCAAATATAAATTGTTTGTTGTAAAACAAATAAACGTATAACGGTCGAACATTTTGATTATTCTCTCCTTGGTTCGCGAACGAGAGTTATAATCGAAGCGTTATAGACTTCGTATTAAATTAATATTACGTCGCCCGTTTTCGATCGTATTTATTTTTTGCGTGGTCGCAAAACACCTAATTTGCCTTATCGTCTGTTTTTGTGTTTCAAAGGACAACCCGACCACATCAAATATATTTCAGTAAAAACGTATTTGAACGTATTAATATATATTTATATAAATACACGCATCACTTCGCGTAAAATTATATCCAATAATAATATACTTAACGCGAAAGATGCGTACCGTTGCTTTATAATTTAAAAATGTACAGACAAACGTCCGAGGTAAGTATGTAAAATAAACCTATACCCAAATTCAAAGCCCGGATTGTGTACATCGTGTTTCTTTGCACTCTTCGTACGTTGTTTTCGTCATGACGAAATGTATGAATTCGTAACCATCGGTTTTTTTATTGTTCCGGATTGATTTAAATGACGCGAATAATACGTATTCTAAATCGAATTAAGCGTTACTAAATAATACGACGTCATTATTAAAATGATGTTACTCTTGTAGATCTGTATGGATAAAATTTTAGAGCAAACGATAGTGCATAATATTTCCTACGTAACATTCGTCGAAAATTTATAAACACGAAATCTGTCCCGATGTTTTCATTGTCCGACGAAATCGATTGAAACGGTGGAAAGTTTTAGTTTCCACCCGAAAAGTCTATGTTATATATACATATATTGGGAATGTTTTCCACATTCAAATTAAAAGGACACGCGTCTAACACGATTCTTTAAGTGGAACAAACAAAATTATAATGCCGCGAAATTAGTTTTTTTTTTGTGGTTAATCTTATTAAAGGCGTATTGCGATTCGAGTTCTGAATATTTGTCTTGTCGACAAATTCTCGTTCGATATTTCTGTTTTAACGCGACAATGTATCGGTCTAAGCGTTTATAAAACTCACGGGTGTGCGTTCGGACCATTACGAAAATGGTAATTTCGCGATAATCTCTCGTCTATATTACGTCTAGATCCATTTCGTTTTCAGCATTATGAATTCACTAATTAATACGTTTCATTTTTCTTACGCGAGAGCTGAGGAGTAAAACGTAAAACGCGCCTCGTTTATTTCATCTGTTGTTTGTAATTATTATTTTTACGAAGATATTATTCAATGTACCCGGAGATAATTTGTTGATATATTAATTTGCGTCCGTTTCACTGTAAATCACACTAACTTGTGTATTAAATAAACGTTTTTTTTCCGTATTCTTTATGACGCGTATGAGTTTTAAAATTATTCGAATGCCAATCTTGCACTTAATTTCGAAACTATTGTTCGCCGATAGAGGTTAAATGTGTGTATATTTATTACGAACTAACCAAAGAGTTTTAATATTTTTTTAAGATTTTGTCATGTCTGTTATTATACCGGTGTACTTATAGTAAACACGTTGTAACAATTGTTAGAACGTTTTTCGTTTGAAATAAATCGTTTTACAAGTTCGAATAAAAAAAATGATATTTTTCGAATTAAAATAATTCGAACGTCATTTTTATAAGAAATATTCGTACAATACAGTAATAGTACGCAACGGGCGTGTATTCGTAGTACAGAATGAAATGCTATTACGAATAATTGTTAAAAATAGAATATAATTATTAAATCGTTCGACTCGGTGTTCAGAATCCCAATTACCAAAAACCGCCGAACGGCCAATACAGTGTACTTTGTTATTAAAAGGTTAGTAGCGTAATATTACGTTACTAATTTCATCGTGAGCTTCGCCTTATAAGTTGTATTATGAGAAAAACGTATCAAGACACGTGGCCAACGGTCGATTTATTCGGTAAAACCGATTTTGTTACGTGAGTCTCTGTTTACCCGAGCGTTTCGATTTGAGAGACGTGTAGGTTTTTATTTTCGTAAAGCGACATGTTTACGTGAAAAAAACGGCTCGAGAGAATACGATAAATTATCGTCCTGGACAGTGCACGGAACAGGCAGCTGCAGTCGACGAATATTTCGTTTGTGGTTGACAATTTTCGTACTCGCATGGTCGATTTTAAATTGATAAATTCGCGGCCTGTCACTGATAAAACATTTTAATTCAAAACTGATAAACCGTGCAGTACACGTGCGTTTTTCCAGTTCGGTCGTGACATCCATATAGTGTTCACCGACCGGCGTTTTTAATGAGAAAACGTTATCTTTCGAAAGACGAAATCAATAATCGTAAATCGTTTGACGCGATACGTGCATAGACACACACAAATTTGCGTTCGCCAATCGTTTACTTTGGAATACGTCTCGTGACGATGAACGAATTGTCGAATGGTCTTTAATTATTAGCTACCGTACCGAAATTCACGGGGTTCTATTAGCGAGGAATTGTTTGCGAATTGTTGGTTTTTCGAATTACGATACTTCGTGAACATTAAACCAAATGGGTAAGCGCGTTAAAATTTTAATGAAATTCTCACTGCGACCACGCGCGTGAAAACTTCAAATTACTAGTTATTTTCGTACGATATTTACGGTTCGAAATTTATAACAAAAAAATATCAATATATAGCCGAGGAGGTCTATACGTCGGTTTAACTCGCGAGTTTCGACGACATTTTGAATGTACGTGTTCTGAAATGAAACCGTATAATTTGCTTTTAAGCCCGTCAAAGAAAAACGCGTCGTTTTCGTATATTAATGGGACGTTTCTAAGTTTTCCCGGTTAGGAATAAATACTGTTACGGCTGTTCGCTTTGAACAAAATATTTTAATTTTAATTTTATTGCGCACCTATCGGCTTTTTCAATACGCTGGAGCCGGTTTTTGTCTGACCAACGATCTTATTCGTAACAACGCGAATAATAATAAGAAGACAATTTTATCTCAGTACGTCGTCCATTGATGCGTTGCTTCTCCAAACGAGAAAGTTTCATTATTATTATTATAATATAGTGTACGCAGCAGTATGTCACGTTTTGTAGTTATTGTGCGAGTCGCTACGTAATAATATTCTCTTATACGCGACATTTTACTGGTTCTTATAACGCGAACGCGATTTATTTGCTTTAAATACGGAGTTTCGTCCTGAACTCGATTTTCGAATATATTTATTATTCCGTATCAATACAACCGTACGTGTAACTATAAGTATTAATTCGTTCTCTTTGGCACGAACGAAATCATTTCACGTCGTCCGTGAGTGTGTTATTTCACCAATACGGAAAACCTTTTTTTAGGTCGGTTTTCGTTTATGTACGGATATATTCGTACACCTACACACACGCTATCTCGTTGAAATATATAGTTTCCGGTTGACTTTGTACGGTCAGAACCACAAAGTTAAGAAATTCTAATTTCCTCCGCGCTACTGCGGGAGACGCGTGGTCAAGTTGTCCGTGTTAACCATTTCGTTAAAACGGATATTAAAATTTCTAACTAGCAATCGAATATATATATATATATATATAGATATATATACATTTACGTATAAATAAAATGTATATTTATGGACGGTTCATTGATATATATATATATATATATTTAAAATAAAAAAAATCGATAATTTAATATTAAACTTTTTTTCTGAAGAAAAATTGTTATCTGTTGAAACGTGTTCATGATTGGTCGAGTCGTTTTTATATATATATATCGATCGACGTACATATTTTTATTACTTTAGAAATATGATTACAAAGGTTTTTATCGGAATATTTTTTGACTTATAACGTGTTCTTATTATTATTGTTGTATGAAATATTCAATAAATAATTGAAAATTCGGCGACGTCGTTGGTAGAACGCGAATAAATTGTCCGCGATATATGTAACGTAATGCATTACAGAAATGTCGACCCAACAGGGATAAAGTTATCCTATTTCCAAACAAATATAAACGTTACATTAACTCGCGGGGGCCGTGTTCTGTCCGAGTAGCAATATCGAAAACACGTTTTGGAACTAATTCCGCGTTCGTGCGGCGATAAATAACGCGCAAACAGTAGTTGTACGTCGACGCCGGCGTATTATATAAAAACCGAAACACAATAACGTTTCAATTCGCTCGGTTCTCGTTCATCTTGATGTTTCGTCAAAATAATTTATACGTACCGCTTAAACGCGGCTCGATAAGTTCAATTCGATTTCGTCGTGTTCGCTCGTTAGGGGACCGATAGAACACCGGCGAGTGGCGATTGGCGTGGGTAGGGTGTACGGTACAGGGACGTTTTAAAAGGAAAAACGTAAACGATACCGGTCGATTGATTTTGGTGGAATATTCGAAAATCGGCCGATCGTTATCAGATATTTAAATTTCGTTACCGTAATCTATTACGCGGTTGACGTTTTTGTCGACTATCCACAGTCGAACCCGTTGCGTTCATGTCGCGTGGACTCGACGATATCTTAACGCGTGCGTTTATGCGGGCGCTGAACTCCGGCGGAGGTTAAATCCGTTTTCCGTCTTTGTAGCTTACCGGGTTTACGACCCGTATTCAATAAAAAAAAATACGCCGTTTTTTTAACGCACGTAAGTAAACGTGCGGGATTTATTTCACTCTTTTTTTTTTATCAAAATCCATTTTAAAACATGTCCGTCCGACCGCAAATTTTTTTTCTTGATTCTGAGGCGAAGCGAAAAATGAATTGGTTTTACAACGACGCGTTAGTTTACACTTATATTTTTCATTTTTTCAGCGAACAATTTTTCGGTACGATTCCGGTCTTTATCGTGTACCGACCGTTTTCCGATAGCGAATCGTCTCTAGTCGGTATTTTGTGTGGCACGTTTTTATCGTTTTCTTCTTTTTAACCGTTAACCTTGAACGCGCCAAAAAACCGAAAATTTTTTTTAAAAAAGAACAACCGGTAATTTGTCAACGTAAACGTTTTGACGCGACTTTCGTGTTTAATGTCTGAAAATGTATTACAGCTTTAGACGTACGATATCTAAAAGACAAAAAAAAACAAAAAAATTTAATAAACCGTTTGTCATAACTTTTTGTGTGAAGTTCGGATTTCGGTAAATATCAAGAACAATGTGAACAATGTTCAGAATCGTCTTTTGAAAGCGACGATTTGTATATCTTTTCTTTCACGTTTGAAATAATTGGACGACTCTAACAAGACGCGATGAAGTGATCCACATTAGCGTATATTCACGGCATCTGCGACCATATTTCGTATAAATATTTTACCTTCGTTAGTGACACGTGACAATCATTATTTTAAATGCCGATATCGTTCCGTGTACATCGATTTCGAATAGCAAATTATATCCAATACTGATATCGTAATATGGAAAATACACTCATTGACGAACTTTCTTTTCTTTTTTACAATAAAAGACTTTCTATACATTACTTTATAAAATAATTATATTAAATTATACGGAAACGTAATGACGAATAACGAAAATATAATTTATATTAAATACGAAATTTGTTTTCAAATTTTTGAAGTTAAGTGTATTTTAATCTCCATAAATATTCATAAACTGTTTAGCTATTATATATATACACATACACACACACACACACACACACACACACACACACACACACACACACACACACACACACACACACACACACACACACATATATATATGTGTATTTTTTTTATTAATTTTAAATTGTTTACTATTACGTTTTCTGCCCCATCTGTGTCTAACAAATATTAATTCGGAAATTGTAGTTGATTTACCTTGTCTGGCGTTAAACGATTTGTTCATTCAGTAATGACTTGACTACTTTCGTTAAACAAGCGTACGCCAGGGACACTTGTTGCTACCGTGTTTAAATATTTTTTGTCATCTGTGAAATTACCGCATATATTTTCTCGTTATATTTCCATCGTAGTGATGAATTTTAATTACGACTTACATTAACCAGCGTATATTTATATTTTCGGTCATCAAACCACACATTCTATGCTCGTTTCGCCAATAGCGCGCCAAGAATTACGAAATATGGGTAATGTTTCTCGAAGTGTGCGATTTCGGATCATGGATCGTTTCTAAAGTTTTACTTCGTATTTTTCATTCATCCAGAACACGACATATTACACCCAAGTAACAATCGTTTGATATTGAAATTTAAAAGATAATTATCGACCAAACATAAGGTATATTTTCCAAAATCAGGTTTAAAATTATTAATTAATCAGTTTAAAATTATTTCTTTCGGAACATCAGCACCGCTGGTTTCAAGTTCGAGATCGACAAAGCATAATGATTTTATTGTTATAAATATTTACGTATGCACTCACATTATTACTACACTTGCATTATAGTGTCAAAAAAATGTTGAGAACGCTTAAAAACGTGCACATGATAATCACGACGATAAATATGTATTGTTTTAATATTTTTAATCGTGTTATGACAGTTAAATATTAATTGTGTAAGGTCTTGTTTCGTATACGAATGGTATTGTACGCCCATTAAGTTTGAAATTTTGACAACGGATGATTGATGGTAGTCTCGAAATAACATTGTCACGTATAGCGTGCGCGTTAATGATATTAATTTCTCCACGCGGGTAACACATAAACGAACGTTTCGTAAAATACGTTTGGAAAATAAGGCGTCCCAAACGCACGGTCAGTGCGTTCGTATAAACTGCATTGTCGGCGATTGGGACGATGATCGTGTACACAGTTTTTACATTTCGGGTAAACTCGAGTATACTCTATTAAGCTTTTCATCAAGTTTGGAAACTATATGAAGTTCTTCATAAAGACTTAACTGCGTAAGTTTTCTGCATGTTGTCATTTCCTCTGGCTATCTTAAGTTCGGCGTAACAAATATTTCATCCAAAATGTTTTGAATGACACTGCAATCAAAACTTTGGTAATAAGAAAAAAAGTCAATTTTCACTATTATATATAATAGTGTATTTGTATAACTACATATTGTATGATATATTATTACGAAATGTCTGGTTTAGTTAAATAATAATATTATGTTAGGTCGGCAGACTCGTAAAATTTGATTTACTTTTGTACTGTATACTGTACATTGTTGTTTATGGAAGTGATTTTTTTTTGTTTCCGAAAGAAACCTATTTTGGTTTTGATATGTACGTTATATATATGTATATATTTGCTACGGTAAACGTTTAATATTTGGTAAAATGTTTAAAATAATAACAAATTACGAAAACAAAATTATATGTTCGTATAATCGTACATCGAAGGATATTAACTTACTAAGCAGTAAGTGTATATTATTCGAGTAAACGTCTATTTCCTTTTGTTATTCAGAATACCGTTCGTAATAATTTGGCATACTACGGTTAACGACTAAAAAATACACTAATTTCAACGTATTCGGATAGTTAACATATTTTGTTTTGGATACGTCGTTCGTTTTTAAGAATTTTCAATATTTAACGTATACAATTTATCGCGGAATTTCGTTTATAACGTCTAAATACCAAATAATATAGATAAGTTAAAAAAATAACAAACGGTTGTCTTTTGTATTATTAAAAATATATTATCCATAAGTGAGATTTTGGTTAATGTATATATATATATGTATTGTTACTTTGGGTAACGTTATTCGCATATAATATTATCGTGACGATCGGCGGCTTTAGCCATTTTAAGTTTACTTGGGCATTGTCGACTTTATTAATAATATATATATATCATAATACTTACGAAAAAGTCGATTCTTGTAAAACGGTTAAAAGTTATTAGCAGTTAAATATTACAGCGTGTGTGACGTTTTATGCGTTCAAAAAGGACAAAATTTCGAAAATAAAATATGTTGAGAAATTGATTTTATTATTTATAAATTATTCACAAAACAGTTCATTGTTTTCGTAATTTTAGAATCAACGAATCAAAATGCAAATTATAAAATATCGCACAAATTCCGTAATATTAATTAAGTTGATGCGACTCGAAGATGAACATGAATTTATAAGGCGCCAATTAATTTTTAATTTTAAGGCGGAAACATTGTTTTTTCTTCTATAAATATTTTATATTGCGAGGAAAGACCGCGTCGAATATTTATACATTCATATTTGCAGCGAAACATCATTAATTATCTCGCATTGACAATTGAATTTACGAGGAATTTATTTAAATAAAGTAAACTATATTATAATATTATCCCGAGACGGAAAGCTAAAGTCTGAAAAACTGAAAAAGATTTGTTACCCTAAAACTCCTCTCGTATAATAATTTTAATCACCCTATTCAATTTCGTCGTTATTTTTTTACCGCCACCGTCGTGGTGTACCGCCCGGCGTACGTAATAATTATTATCGTCGATAAAACGATCGATTCTATAAATTTATAATGATGACAGTACAACAAATGCGGGTCGTGTTGTACGAATTCAACTCCCGAACAATAATATTTTTTTCCTATATATATATATATATATATATATAATGTTGGGATTAAGTTGTGGCCATTTTACTTGTTCAGGTCAGTTTCAACAATTTCAATGGGCCGCCTAATACACATAGAAAATACAATGCACTGTGGCCTGTGCTTTGTAATTCAACGAAAATGGATGTACTGAGTTATTATAATGGGGAACGATAATTTATGATGTCAGGCAGTCTTTGTATATTATGGTCTGCGGTGATCGTCGGTTTTTGTTTGTTTTATTTTTATTTTTTTTTTATTGCTCTTGTGCACCAAAATGTCCCATCATCGTATTGAATTTATGAACCTATAAAACTACCAGAACTGCCAAAATGACTGTCAATAACTTTCAATTTTAGATTTTCGGTTAAGCCACCTTTCGTTAGTAATTTTAATATATATAGTCGCTTTAAATACCGAACAAAAGTCGTAGTTTCCGATAACATATTAACAGAAACGTATTTATTCAGTACGCTGTATGAATACGATCTTATACCTAAGATCTATCGTAACGATTTAAATATATTATTTTATTCGTTCGAGTATTGTGCGTTTTTGTTAAAAATATTAGAAAATAATTTGTTAGAAACGCCTTAAGTTCGAATAATTTATGTGACTTTATGTTCGAAAAAATATCTTAGAAAACTAAAACAATTTATTGAAATTACGTCACGTTATATTTGTGACGTCTTTATACCAAAATTTATTTATAAAACAAAACTAAATTTGAACGGAAATGGAAACAGGTCGATTAATATTTTACTATTATGTGTCGGAAATGAACATTATTTTCCCTTAAAATTTCTTTGAACGAAAAAAATTTATTTTATAAGCATTTTTCGTTTGATGTATTTTAAAACATAGACTGTAATGATAAACGTATTCTATCTTTTCCCCCAGAATTCGACCTACGCGTACAGTATGAATTTGTTTGGACGAACATCTACAGTAGGACATGCATAATATGTTCCGTCGATTAATTAAAATTCGGATTCCTTTAAATACGTACAGTTTCGAATTGTTAAGTGGTGTTCAAGGGAAACGACAAATGAAAAACTACTTGGCTATGCAAATCGTTTAATTATTTATCTTTTCCTTCTTTGAAAGATATTTTGACGCATTTGTGACATGTTAGGACGATAAAACAGTCGAGTATTTTGTAATATTTAATTTTTAATTTATTTCATTCGACGAATAGGTTGTTTCAATTACTATTGACTCGTCAAATTCATATCGGCTCATAGACCTAAAAAATTAATATACGTTTATGGATAAAAAAAATTTCTAATAGATTTTTTACGAACAAATGACACGCTCCCAAATTTATTACATACGTTTCGCTTCAAGAAATCACTGAATTTTTAAGTTAATTGTTTTTCACTCCCATAATAATACGAGTTTCGGTTTCATCTGTTTTATATATACAATGCAAAACGTCATCGATAATGAAATTAGTGTGGTTTTAATAAGAATAACTGTTATCCGATCAAGAAATAAAATGGAGCAAGTGGAAAACGGCCGACTATAGGGAAAGTATACCAATTACAATTTTTAAAGTTTATTGCGATTAGTTATATTTTTTAGTTTTGTAAAACCTGCCATTGAAGCGCGAAATGTTAAATTGAAATATAATTTTTTATTGTTGACCGAACGGTTAGAATCTTCACCAAACTAGTTTGTAAAATTACAACAACCGACCCTATTGTAACGTAAATTAATTAATAGTTAAAATTTATGTTCGTTTAAAATACCGATAAAAATCGTTGCTAAATTATTTGGCTTAGAAAAATCAAATATTTGTACATAAACAGTTTTACTATTGGCGAATATAGTTTATGTTAAGGAATTTATCGGTGCAATATGTATTATTGATTCTATACAAATTGAATAACGGCGACCCCGAAAAAGCGAATTGATTAACGTTAAGAATTGTTAAAAGTAAACTAGGTCACTATTTTGAAATACGTGTAATATTTTGTGATCGGAAAAATATCAAGAAAGTACCGCGGAGAGAAAAAACATTTGACCAATATAAACGGTCGAAGAAAATATTTTGAAACGATGACGTGGAAAAGACGACGAAAAAATATTTTGTTTCACCAATCCCTGGATTTTTGTAAAACATTTACCACGAATTTATCGATAGTTTTATTTCAAGTACTCTTATAAATGATTAGGTTTTTAATTCTAGACGATATTGAATTCATTTTATTTTTATAAGACGCTATACCGATTTAATTTGAAAAGTTTAAAATTCCATTTATATCTATTTATGTATAGTAATTATATAATTTTACGATATCGCGACGATGGGTGACTAAGTAAAATCAGTGTAATAGATTGTAGATAAAAAATTATTTATATTCTTTGTTAGTGATTCATAATTTATAAAGCTTGGATGAAATACGCCGTTAAAATAATTAAAATATATTGTTAATACATACATACAAATTCTGAATAATTCTTTAAATATTTTTGAAATTCCCTTAAAAATATTCTTGCTCATAATAATCATTAAATATTATAACCAAAAGACTTTTCTCAATAAATGATAAGAAAATGAGTAATAAAGTATATATGACCTTACGTGTCAATTGATGAACAAGTTGATGATAATTTGCTTAAGGCACATTATTTTAAACATAATTTTATCACGATCGACATGGACAATAGTTCCGCCGAGGGAATCGGAGCTTCTCAGAGAAATCTTTTTATAAGTGTATTAAACGTTATATGATTAATAAATTAATAAATGGCTCTCAAGCCGTTTTGGATAAACAGTTAAGTTGCGTGCCCCACGGGTTGACCAATTTGTACGGTGCGAGTATATTATACGTTATATTAGGCGCGGTTTTAATTCTGTGACGAATTTAGTTGGCTATTTTGATTTAGTAAGGTGTTTAATTTTGATATTGAACCATTCTGTTTAAGAGGATAGCCAAAAAATATTGTAATATTTTTATTAAAAGCGTAATTGTAAGGGTATTATTATACGATCTATTCGAATAATAATTTTTAAGAGATATTAAATTTAACGTTTTTTTCTGATTACGGTCTCGAATCGAAAGAGTATATATTTATAAATATATTATTATCGTCTTCGTCAAATAAGTCGGATGAATTCAAATTATCGAACGATGTACTTTACAAAAGAATATTTATTATGTATTATTATACAATATTATATGATAACGTTTTTTAAAATAATTATTTCTAAATATTTTATACATATACTTATAAATTAATATAATATAACGTGTTATATTCAACTATAAAATAAAGGTATAATGTATTGTAAAAAAATGTTCGAGATGAAATATTCTACAAAATCAATAAGTTCTTTAAAGTATATAAAAATTCGCTATTGAAAATTCAATAGGCCAAGTTCGTAGGCATATGATTTATTTATAAAATACTTATATTCTAAATAACAAATTACAATAATATTGATTACGTAGGTTTAACTATTATTCGAGTTCGATGGAATTGTTTTATTACCTGTATTTTATTATGATAACGAAGGGTTTTATTTGAATTTTTTACTTCGATAATGAAAAAAGGGAATGTAACATGATTAGAAATGTATAGAGGATCCAATACGGAATAAAATAATAGGCGAAAAAGTCGTTCGTTAGATCGAACACAACGCGTAATGAAAAAGGTATTGATTACTTATTGTTAGTCATCGAAAATGTCCTTTTCAAACAAATTAAAAATAAACGAGATAAATGAAATAATAGAATAAAAACGACTCCAATTATTTTGCGCAAAAAAAACGTCAATTATTTAGACGTGCTTATAATTTTAGGTAAATAAATATTTATTTATTATTATTATTATTTATTATTATTATTTATTTATTTTATATTTATTTATTTATATATTAATATTTATTACTTAATATTTTCGCTTATAATTTTTTAAACCGCAATTAATCAAGTATTTTTCGATTTCTCGACGTTTTCATGGTTTTTTTTTTTAATAGAATACAAAAATGTAGTTAGATTTAGGTATTCAAATGTAACTGGGAATCCTTTTAGTGCTTGCGCGATGGACTATTTAACGCGTGTGTATATATATACTTATTTCTTGCGAAGGGTTCGAGGGACAAAAGTAATGTCCGGACAGAGGACTCTTAAAAAAAAGAAATATGGTTCATTTGCAAGTGAAAAGAACGAAGGGCAGCAGTTGAGAGCAGTAAGGTTTTTTCGCAATCGTTATTATAACGTATTTACATACTATACACACGCAACTTATACGGTGATAAAAAGATTTGCATGGGTCCGAAAAAACAAAGCCCGCAGAAATGAACCCCTCAACAAATATCCCGAAGAGTGATAATTATTGTTGAGGAATACATAAAGATTATAGGTTTGTGCAATGAAAATTTATATATATATATAAAAGTTTAATATTTCGGGGGAGTAACCAGAAAAATGATCGGGCATATTGAGTTGCTGTATATCGGACATTTTCGATATTAGATAGAATTATTTTGTCCGTAATTAAAACGAGACGTTCTTAGTATGTGTATCTTGTACGTGAATACGATTCGGTTAAAAAATTAACTTTACGATAACGTTTTTTTCTATCTAATTTTTTTCAAAATACAGAATATATATTGGATATGAAATGTATTTCGTATCCAATATATATACCGTTAACGGCTAATGTATGTAGTTTTGTTTTTTTAAAAATCATCGAAAAATCAATTGTTTTAAGTGCGGAAAAATTGTTCGTAAATGTTTTTTTTTAGTAATGCGTCAGAATACACCGAATTAAAGGCTATTTATACGTTATGTAATTATACAAGTCGATGTAACAAACAATATGACGTATTATTAATACTTGTCTCAACAAAAACAATCGGCCTATTTCGGTGCAAATGGAATATAGGGGGAAATAAAAACACAAAGTTCAAAATGTGTGATATTATTTACAAGCGTTAAGTTATTCAACGTTTTGTAATAATACATTTTTGAAACGAACGTTTGAGATTATTTTAATTAAAGAAGTTTGAGTGCGACTAATGTAAATAATTTCGCTTTGTTTGGTGACTACTATATGTATATACAAGTAGGTATTATAATTAAGTATGATATATTAGGTAATTTCGTTAAATACTTATTAATTTATTATTAAGGACGAAACGTTGCCTACCGTTTTATTTGCTCGAGTTTCCGGCTAGTATTGTCGTCCAGCAACGTAGAAATGTTGTTGTATTATGTCCCCCATATTTTTCGTTAAAATAATTATAGGCGTTTATTTCTAAGTATAATTAGTAATTACGCCGGTAATTTTCAACGACTACGTAATATGTCGGACTACTTAGATAGGTAACGCCGAAACGATCAGATATTTGAACATTTTCTTCGGGTAGATTTTTTTCTTGTGTTCGTGTTTTATCGGCAGACATTTCGAAGTACGCACAATGGAATATTATATCGAAGTGTTTTTTCGTCGAGACGTACCATATATTTCGAACGTGAAACACGCTACGCTCTAATATTACCGCAAAAACCGTACGCGACCAATTCGGGTATAATAAATTATTTTCTATTTGTTACGGCGGCGGATAAATTTACACGGTAAATAGAATAAAAAGTTACTTAGCCATCGTTAGGCTTGAAACGGAACGCTTCGTAGCTGGCGTTTGTTAATCATTTATGTCGTTTTGATATATCGTATAATATATACGCGTTTATCCGACCAATAATATATATACTTCCCGAAATAATGGGTATATATTTACCATTTATTGGTTCGCGAAACAACGCGGAATTCCATCGTAATCGATTATACAGATTTCGAACGACGTCACCGTATTTGGTCGTGATCTTAAAAGATTCTGAATTTAAGCTTTACGTTCGAATTTACAGAAAAAACCTAACGAAAACACACTTAGAAACCTATTAGGTATGAACACGCTATACACTTCAACCTTGTTAATTGATTTCGTCACGAATACGGTCTTAATCATATTATATACATACATGATGTATATACGTACACCTATTTAGAATCCGTAGCATTCAGCGGACGCACTCACCATGTGCGAGACGTTGTAATTATCAAAGTTCCGTTTCGTCGCGGTTGCCATTCGGTCTTTCCTCGAAATAACGTATACGCTATATCGTAATATCGAGATGACTTAAAGCAATTCGAGAATTTGTCTAAAAGCCTGTCTGATATATTATCAAAGGGTTCGCGTTACGACGATTCGGCGGTGTTGTTTTATCGGTTGCGATGTATTTGACGAAATTTCGTGGCCTCAACCAAATGTTCCTCGAAAACACGACCGAAAAATTCCACGATTTTATATCGACCGGCGCATTTATTTGTTTTACTTGTCAAATCGTTATGTTCCAATAAACAAAGTCGATGTATTGTTTTCGTTTAGGTAATAATTATAATATTTTACGTTTCCTGTTTTCATTGTGTTTGTTTTACAGTGATTTTTTTTTTTTTTGGAGGAGAGTATATTATTATATATTCTTATATATAAATAATTATAATATATATTATTCGAACGTATTCACGCGTTTCGGCATAATACGTTTCAATAAATATTTACGTACGTCGAACGAATATAATACGCGCTACGATCGTGTTTATCGAGTTAATTGTAAACACTTCGCGCCATAATTCGAACGACGTATTATGGCGTCATATTGCGCGACAGTTGTAATCATGGTGTATCGGTGTACGCGATCGCTCGCACGGAAATTAAAAATGAAAGTCGAGCGCTACCGTTACAACCGCGAATAAGTGTGTGCAATATTATTGAGTCGGCGTGGTTCATGATACGACAACGCTCCCAAGTTCATTTAAGTACGCGTTACGGCATAAATATCGCCAAATTATCGATCGATTGAAATATCTAAGTGTTACTACTAAACGCGCTAGCTATTACGTATAAATACGTATTTCTGTAAAACAGTCGGAGAAATCTTTTCATATGTACGTTAAAAATTAATCGTTTCAATTCTGAGTACGTGAACAGTGTGTATTTGCAAAATTTTGTTATTACAATAGCCGTCTAATTTACTCGAGCGGTTGATTACGAAGAATTAAAAGTATTTTTTTATTTCGGTTCTTCTTAATTTACTTTTTTGAAATCCAACGTACAGCTAAAATAAATAAACGAATACAAACAACGTTATTTAATATGTCTTTGTAAGAGTCTTATAAGTGTCAGGATACCGAAATTGGATCGAGAAAACGGAAATAAGTTAATATTTGTTGACGAACGATATTTGATTTCCCGTTAAAAACTCGGAACATACCTAATTTATTTAAACAACTCTTGATTAATAGTTATGAATTGGTATTATTAGTGGAATAGGTAATTTATTGTTTAAGCCTTATGATTTCGTATGTGTTGTAATGATACGCGCATATCGTCAATTTGAATATTCTATTATACGCAATAAAAAAATAAGAATCTCTAATCAATTCTCAAATAAACTCGTGCTCGTAACTAAATAACTCGACTATTAATTCCTCTAACTCTTTTTCGTCTTTGGTTTTTTATATTTAATTTTTGTGTTATAAGAGTTTTGTGTCCATAATTAATTCCAATGATTATTTAAGTGTCAACTATACTGAATGCGTATATTTATTAACAATTTTTAAAAGAGTTATTTAGAAATATTTAATTTAGCGAATATTATAACAACGTAGCTATAAAGATTGAAAAACACTAGTTCTATATTTATAGCATTTTTAATAAAAAATACGAAAATATTTACATTTGTTTTTTTTTTTTTTGAACGGAATAATAATGTTAGAGAATTTTTTTCTTATACCGTAACTCACGAGAATTCAACGATTATTAAAATCATATTGTTTTTTATTTCTTTATGGTATTTTAACAATTTTACTATATCAAACCTATTTTAAAATAAATATTTTAATTTGAATAACATCTTACAAAAATTTAGTCCCACGTCTAATGGCAATATAGGTTTAATTGTTTTATTTTAAACGTTGAAGTTCAACATATTTTTCACTTTGCATTTCGTAGGATTCAATATCATTTACGTACATTATAAAATATATTTACATTATTAAATGTTTACATCGGAAAGTTCGATAACCTAGTATAATAATAATCGTGTAAACATATTATAACACACGCGTATGGAGTTCTAATAAGTAAAACAAGGTTATCGAAGTTAAGTAATAATTAATAGTTCAATTTTTAATAGATATCCGAGTTCATATTATGTATACTATTATAAATGTACAATATTATTATCGATACCTTTTTCAATATTAACGTAATTCGACGTTAGTATAAAGAGAAAGTTCACGTTTCAATAAATAAAATTATCCAGCATCATGGGATCAGGTTATGAGATTTTTTTTTAAATTTCAGTAATGCAAGTTTCATATAGCCAGTTGTTGTACATGTATATGTAAAGTTGTGTGCTTGGACAAAATTTCTTCGTTATCTCTGTGTTTAGTAATTATTGTAAGTGTGCACTAACAAACGCGGAACAGACCTAAGTATAAATATAAACGATCTTTTAATAAAGTGATAATAAAAAATAAATAAAATAAATTCATTTTAATAAAATGAACGATGTGGCGGTTAGTTTCAGAAGAATTTACGTCTAAAAAATACGTTTTTCCGGGAAAACATTTAAAATCTTTCATTATTCTCTACGCTAAACGCACCAGTCGGTACGCAAAATTAATGACGTAACCACAAACGGGTCGTTTTGGGTGTTCGAATTGTCAAATTGTGTTTATGCACACATACGTATAATAACTATTCACTTGTTGTTTTACAACGGATATTACATTTCATGTGATCATTTTATGCGAATAAAATATATATACATTTTGTTAAAAAAATTATTCGATAAAATTAGTCCAATTCGTATAAATAAAAATGCCAATTAAAAGTAAGATCGTATAAACAGTTGTTCGTTTTCAAAAAAAAAGAACGCCATAATTTTTATAATGTGACTGTCAAACCTATTACTTACGGACGACTAATATGACGCCATAACATAAATTAAAGAAGTTATTAAAAATAATGTTGTAACGAAGTTGATTGTCTTTTTTGCTAACGAACGTTTAAACGTTTAACAGCTGCCCTGTGTATATACCAATACCAATAGTTTGATGTTATTATTCAACCACGAAAATCAATTTGACGAATTTATTTAATAGATTTAACGCCCAAAATAATTATGACTTCTAGCGTTCATACACGTAATTGTCTAAAAATTGAAAATTAAATCTATAAAGTACACCGTAATAAAACGTATTAAACATACAATATGCGACTTACGAGACGAAAACCGGAATTCGATTTCAACTTGAAAATAGTGAAAGACCGTGGTGGAGGGTTGACATTAATTAAAACTGAGAAAACACGGAACTCGAGACGAGGACCGCGAATAGATACAATGGAAAATACGTCGAGTGGAGGAGAGTGATGGGGGGGGGAAACGAGTAGAGTTTCTGAATATAATCCATCGCTATATTATGTGTACGCAACAAATACGTATTATATTTACGCTCGTCAAATATAAAACGAAAATTCTAGGTGGATGAAATAGACGTGAGAGAAAAGTGTGTGTGTGTGTGTGTGTGTGTGTGTGTGTGTGTGTGTGTGAGAGAGAGAGAGAGAGAGAGAGAGAGAGAGAATGGCAAGGATGACGAATATCTATAGAACGCGCCAACATCAATATTCTTGTTTAGCGTTTCGTGGGGAAAATCAAATAAACTGTCGCTCTCGTCTTATTAATTCGGGAGATCGACGGCAGCGCAGGGCAGTCGCGAAGGACATGGCGACAACGACGACTGCAACGAAGCGGGTTATGGGTGGTCGGTTCGTGCTACATACAACCCCACCGGGAATAGACGAGACAAGGGGATCGCGTATGGTGGGCCACGATCGGTGTGCCGTGTGCGTTTCCGCGAGATGTTATTTCACGTACGGTTTTTGTTGTTTCAACACTATCGACTTGATTTAGATTAAATTCGACCCCTGCCCCCCACGCACGGGGTCCGACCGCATCCCTTACACCGGGACTGGCGACATTGTTGTTGTTGTTGTCGTCGTCGTCGTTATTATTATTATTATTATTATTATTAAAACAACTAACCCCCAACGGCGACGCCGGAGCCGTCGAAATTAAAATTTAATTTCCCGCGCGCGCGTAAAGGCGAAAAATTACGAAAACCCGAGCACACCGTCGCGCAACATCTAACCGCCTCAAAGATAAGGTCCACGACCAGCGGGATACGTTTCCGATGAAATTTACGAGCTCGCGCGTTTCTCACGTCGTATAATACGCAATCTTCGGTTCGCGTAAATAATAATAATACGAAATCGCGACGGTGGCGGCGGCAGCGATTATACATTATACGTGCCCCACATTAACACGCGTATAGTGGTATACGCGTCGACCACGTTCGACCTACGGATACGCGCAGACTTACGTTTTAAAGGGCTCTTAGTTTTAGGTCTGAAAAATAGTTTCTAAAAGAACAACAACTACACCGCTTCCGAGTAAAATTGATCGACATTTACGCCGCCAGTCCTACGCTACGATCGTGTGTTTTCAGTTGATACGTGTACGGACTGTTATTCGATAATAATCGCGCTCGTAATTCGTAACGCGTATAATATTCACGAATACGACGGCGTTGGCTAACACCCGTAACTTACGTTGGAACGGTACGGTACGGTCCGCGGAAAATTCGAAAAGTCTCGCCGGTCTTAAATACGTAATACGACGGCGGCGGCGGCAGCGACGACAACGACGACGACCGTTACGGTCGACGAGCCTGTGGAAATATTCGGTCGAATGCAATGGCCTATGGGTCTCCGTGGCACGTCGCTTATGTGTACTACTCTGTATGTGAGACGCCCGTTTATGTTTCGTCTTTACTTTGATGCATTAGCCGTTTCGTTTTATCAAAATAGCAACCGGGGGGAGCGAAATTACCTCGGGATCGTCTTATCTGCAACTACGCCACACGTACAGCCTATAAACGGGTAGGAGAGAGGGAAATTTATATGTAGGCAGCGCCGTTTTCGAAGACGGTATATAAATATATATATATATATATATATATATATATATATATGGTATAGGAAAAAACGCGTGTGGCGTTCGTAATGGAAAATGGCGTTGAAAAAAACCGTAAAAAAATATACGAAACAATAGCGTTCTACTCATCGACGTTGTTTCGTTAATGTGCGAACTTAAGAAACGCTTGGGGAAGAATTGCGCGTATTATAAATAAAAACTTATTATTTTATACGGTTTGAGAGTATAAAGAAACTCGGAAAAGACGAAATTGTCAAGTTAACAGCTCTAAACGTCTAAAGTGCATTTTTAAACGATATTAAAAATAAATAAAAACGCGCATTCGCGACCAAAATGTTGCCTTAATTTTACTTTTATCGAATTTCCTTATTTTGTTTATGTTTTCGTCTTTTTTTTTTTGTTTTAAAATGCGTTTAAAAATATTATTCCCTAACGATCGTCGGGATTAACATTAATATAATTCTGGAAAAAATAATAAACGTATATTTTTAAAATGTATTTGGTCGCGAAAAAACGCTGTGGGAAGTTTTAAAAAGGAAATGTGGCTTAAAAAGCGACAGTTTAATTTTTAAATCGTAAAGTCACTTTCGACGGGAAAAAATTAAAAATTAATTTGACAGGTAGACGCGGAATTTTAAACGAAAATGGTCTATAAATCGAAATGAAATTTTATTAATATTCTGCTGACATTATTTTTTTTCAAAAATTTATTATTCTACACGATTATTATTATTAATTTCCTTTCGACGAGTATATATCATAAAGAACGAATCTTTTGAGAATCACGAACACCGGCAATGTGTGTAGTATGAACATATTTTATTTTAGATTATCAATTACTTTTGTTTCTCGTTTGTAACAATTGTTTATAATTCTTTTTTTAAAAATAATTGGTCCGTGCGTTCAATAATTTCGGTAGGCCTAAAACATTGTAAATTACTAAGCTGATTGAATTTATAGATTTGTAATCAGCCTTAAATCTAAACAGTTCAGTAAGTATTGTCTTTTTTTTTAATACGTTACCGGCAATACTCTCACTGGCCCGGAAAGCCTGAAGGCAGTACTTCGGACTACTAGTACTGCCTTCCAGCCATTCAGTTCAGTTTACCTCTGAATGTATAATAGTCGTAGTCGACGAAAAATTAGTAAATAACGTCGAAATTTCAAAAAAATAACCGCACTTTTAAATAAACTTAAACAGTTTTGATAGGCATTTTAAAGTATATATATATATATATATTCTCTTACGTCACGTTAATGTTGTATGTTGACCGACCTTTTCCATCGAATTGCCAATCGAAATATATCGATGAATTTATTGAATTGTAAAATACATCGCGAGCACAGCGGAACGCCAGGACGAACATAATATTTGTACGATTTACGGTGATTAACGTTTCATTTGATTTAGCGGCGAATTGTATTACCATGAGTTGTCCATGTGTCGGCTGGGGAAATAAATGAACGAAATGTAAATTACTAACGTTAACAGAGACTCAAACGACAAAAGGACGCTAAAATCGCTTTATTGTTAAACCTTTTACAACGACACAATTCGTTCGATTTTAATTTATATACATACATACATACACATAAATTATGGGCATTTAAAACGTTTAAGGAAAGGTTTGTTTTAAAATACTTACGTGGCGAATTTTGTTTCCAATGGCCTACAATATACATATATATATATTGATTTATTCGTTTAGCGCGTTTGTTTGCAAAAACGATTAACGGTAGTGATGTAATACGGTTATATAATAAATATTAATCGACGCTCGGAATTGGTAAAATAGAGTGGCAAAATTGTGTGCGAAACATAACTCGAAGGATAACCTGTAAAAAGACTTGCCGTTATTATTACGGTTTTCATCGTGACTGTAATCCGCGGGACAAATTCATGAAAAGTATTCGTAAAAGGAACGTAATGTATTATAATATAATGGATGGATCGTGTACAAGCTAAACCCCGTTTCAGCAAATAGGTCAGCAGGATCGTTATGATCGTTGGAAGGGTGTACGTAAAAAATGTGCTAATATTATCGACTTGACAAAAGTGATTGGCGTCAACCGCAAACATTCGGTAATGGTAATACATACAAATTCGATTCGATACAATTGACGAATAATGAGAACAATACCGGACGAAACTTTAGCGAGGTTCGGTCGTACCGTCGAGTTTAATATCAATTTTGGTGTATCGACAAGTGTGGCGAGAACTTAAAATTTGGGTCGTTCGATCGAAATTAGTTATAATATTAATCGTCTCGTGCCAAGTAGATTCGTAAAAATTGCAAGCGTATTTCTTCTTCTTTTTTGTACTTAATTAGGATCATTTCGCTGTTTCACGCGTATCGTTAACTTTATCGGCCATTTTAGGAATTAATAAAAAAGTTATACAAAACGACGAAATGAGAGTTCGTAGCACTTGTTTGTCCTAATGTTATAAATACTTGACTTTAGTAATGGTTCGACGAATAATTAATAAATATACGTAACACGATTCTCGGGCGTCCAATTAAAGTTAGTCGGTTAATGTTTTCTTTTTCGTTTTTATTAAAATAATTTTTTTATTATCTCTAAACTGCACCCCCTTTTTATAATTTCACCTTTTGGCGATTAAATAAAAAATGAAGTTCAAAAAACTTAAATACGCATATTCGTATTATATTTTAGCCCATTCATTTTTATTTTGCTTCGTGGGACTTATAGAAAATGGCATTCGGTGCAATTTAAACGACGTCGGCGGTGCATAGATTTCAAATTGAATAAAACATGAGTATAAATATTTTGTTATTGTCGTGCAAGGTACAATTTTGTAATGTATTGTACATATTTTGCGTCGTACATTTTGTAATAGGTCCTTCCCTATTCGGACCTCAGTGCACCGTTTTTAATAATGACTCGTATTATTATTATTCATTTACATGCAAATTCGGTTAATTATCGCGTCTTATTTAATATTATGCTGCTAAAATTTTGCAATTGAAATTCATAGTGAGTACGTCTAATTAAAAGTTATTATACGCAATGTCCCTTTGTTGTCGTCAGGCATTAGTCTATTCTGGTTTGTCACAACTAAAATAATTATAAAAACCGAAATTGTCATCCATTCAGGCGAAGTACAAATAAATGGCCAAATATGCGTTGTAAAGTAAAGTTTCTAGTTAATGCGCGTTAGAAATTTTATTTTATTTTGTACACGTTTTTTCCCATTCGTCGCATTATATATCATCAGGCGAAAGCCAAAGAGACAGCATAAGAGAGAAAGAGAAGGAGAGAGCCCATCGTTCATTTAACTCTAAAATCTAATACACGTTTCATATTATTTATTTATTGAAATCCAAATCTCGTGTGAACCATTATTATTAATATATTATTTTCCAACTCCCTTATTCGAAAGCTATACTATAAAGTTGTGAACCTAATCTTATTTTTTCCCATAGTTTTTTATTCCAACTAAGTTTCAATGTCACTCTACATATTGCATACGCTATATTAAACCCGTAATTCTATTTCTGAAACTTTTATATCCAACAACAAAACGTTTCGTACCAACGTTCGTTTCGGTGCTTAATTTATACGTGTATCATGTATAAAGTAAAAAAAAATCGCAATAATTAAATTTAATACTGTACCTTTCATGTTATTGCACGCGTTTTAAATATTTGTATTTGCCATTTTCCTCATATTATATAGTCGACGAATTAAAAATTTATATTTGACACTTTTCGTCGAATTAATACACGCGATTTCGTTTAAAAAAAATTTTCGTTTTTAATACACAATAATATGTTGTATGAGTTTAATTTGAATTACTTGAAAGTATTTTATAAAATATTTTTAGAGCATATAATGTACGTGCCTAATTTTTTTTTATATGTTATAAGTTTGTTATGAATATTCGAACATAATTTTTTCCTCATTTTTTTTATAAATGTCTTATATCGAAAAGTTATCATTCTATGTTTGACACGCACACTCAATTTATTTATCAATCTAAAGAGTTTTATAAACACGTTTAAATATTCGTTATGTTTTACAACTCATTTTAATTGTGTGATACATAATTGTCTTATAACTATTACTCTTGTGTGTATATATTTAAAAATATTATTGAATTTTTCTTTTTCGAAAACGCACTTGTAAATCTATAGATTTTTCTATCAGTTGAAACTTTGGTATTATTATTTTCTAACAGATCACGTATTCTCCGAACCTATTTATTTATTTATTAAATGTAAAATTACAAAAACGTATTATATATTTGATCGGTTTTCTTTTGCAAGTAACAACTGTACAAGATTAATTTCGCGAAGACTTACGAAATATTATCGAATCAAAATAATGCGCCGAACTTATATTATTAATTATGTAATTGACTGTACCCTGGACGCTAAATTTATTAGCAGCTAAATTAAAAGTGACGTAATTGGATTGGTACAAAATATATGGCCAACTCGAACGGATCAAGTACTCATTCCTTGATACCATAAATACTTCGGTAATTACATTTTATCCGTATAAGTCACGTGTGTAAAATAAAACTCCACCCCTATTATTGAAACAATACGAATTTTTTAAAAGCTTGTAATCTTAATTTTTTTTTACTTTTTCAACAAGTTTTGATAAATTTTAGCATGTCGAATTTTTACGAATTATCATTGGTTTTTTGAAGATCCAAGAAAAACACTTCACTCTATTCTTCTGAATTTATCCAAATCGTATCTTATCAAATTTTTCCGTTTATTATTATTTGTTTTCAAAGGTTATTTCGATCAATTTCAACATTTTTAAATATTGGAGATTTATTTTACAGTAAAAATTCCATTCCGTCCTTTTTAAATTAAAAAATAAATAAACAAATAAGTTAATCTATATCATTTTCCTTCATTATCGAAGTATACATTTTAACAACTACTGGTAGTAACATATTATTGTCCTTTATAATAACCTTAATTCATTCAAAAACGCATTACAATATTTGTTTTCTGTAAGTTAATTGTAATTTCAATTGATTTCGATAAGTAATTTATCTATAATGTAAAGCGTCGCGACTATAAAAATAAAAAAATTACCGTATAATAAAAGTAATTAAAAATTGTATTATTTAATTTTATATTATTGCAAATTTTTCCAAACAAGATAGTTACATTTAATAATAAGGTATTGCGAAATGTTGATAAAAACGAAATAAACAATCGATTAAAACGTATTTTGTAAACGTCGATTTACAAAATATATATTAATATAAATAAATAATTATAATATAAATATATAATATTAAAATATATATATAATTCATATATTAAGGAGTAATATTTTTATTATTCCAAAAGGTACTTCTTTTATACGTTTTATTTCGCAATTAACCTTTAGTCTTATTATTGTTAATATTTTGTTGTCGTTTTTCGGCAAATATTCCAAAACAGAATTCATTCAACGGACATATTGGTTTCTATTCTGCATGTAGAATATCGTGATTGATACAGCCAGTATTCCAAACTGGATTCTCGTTTCATTATTTCACAAAACTTTTATTTCAATGACGAAAAAATTAATTTCTTTTATATTACCAGTATATTTCGTTACTACGAATAAAATAACTGTCGTACTTTTTAAAATTAACTTGTTCAAGACCGACGTTTTATAGCAAATAAATAATTGCGCGCTCGATTCTTAGAATGTAAAACACTCGTTAAGGAATCATTCTAAGAATTTTACATAATAAACTTATAAATGGTAAATAATTTATAAAAATATTTATTTAAATAACGAAGCTATACGCCAAACAGTCAACTACGATTTATGCGGGCGGACAAATATAAGAGAATCGATGTAATATTACGTTCTCTTTTAAATAAAAATACAATTTAGTAAAGAGACGTCGCCGAATCATCTTATAGTCATATTGAATATGTGAATCACATAATGTGATAAAGTTCGATCGCAGAGGGATACAAATCGCGTTTTCGATTGCAATATTCGTGTTTGGAACAAATTATACGACATTACGCGTTACGATAAGAATTAATTTAAAAGAAATTTAAACTCGACAATTAGTGATACGATTGGATTGTATGGGACTATATCATGACAAAATGCCAAAAGCGTAATATATAATACAATATAATAATTCATAGTAAAACAAAAACTTAAGTTAGGATTAAACGTTATTATTAATTATGTAAATTGAAATAATATTTTGACGCATGTTGTTCGCTAATGACCACCAAGGCCGTCAATGCGTATTGAAACAAAAACAAAATTCGCTTTATGCGAACATCGATTAAATTGTCATTATACGAAGAACATTAAATTTATAAATATAACAATATTGTTAAATGCTTCAAGACGAAATACGTCTCCTAACAAAATTACCCACGAAACCTAACAAACGAAGAAATTAACGATTATCGTTAATTTCGTTCGTGTGTTCAAATTATATTAATTACGTCGACAGTACACGACGATGGTAATATTGGTATTCGGTTTTTAATCGATTCGCGTTATATACGTAATTAATCCAATTCGATTTCGTTACACTAGTGACGGAGAATGGGGCCCCGGAAAATAATCATTTTTCTTAAATCGATCGCGAACATAGGTCGTGTTTTTTGTCCCGAGTGAAAATGTCTCAGCATTACACCGAAAACAGTCATAAGGTGGATCACGGTGTCGATAAATTAATACACTTTCATAAACATTTACGGGATTGTCGTAGCAAGGGCACATCGCGAGATTACGTTCTTCATTAAGTTGTAATGGTGTTTTAATTAATTGCGTTCAATGTTTCATAAATCCGTTGATTCGGTAGCTCGATAACAACTTTCTATGTGACTTGTAAAGTAACTCCGAATTGTTTCGTATTTATTTTATACGTTTTCCCACAAAATATACGTAAGTTTCATTATAACGTACGATTATAAATTGCGTTCTTCTTAGTGTTAAATAATTTTAAATTAATTTTATAACGTTGTATATATACTAATATTGACAACCTACCGATTATAATAATCTAAAAATTATCGAGCGAGATACAAAATTCGTTTCATTTAAAATGTTTATAAATATTTTATACGCGTCTCGAACGAATAAAGTCATGGATTAATGATTCCGAACGTATTGAAAGACGTTGATTGATAAAATTATTTGTGTAGTGATATATATATATATATATATATAGAATACTGAGAAATAGTGGAAATAGTTTTCGGGCCATTGTTATTTATAGTCTTTAAAAGTTTTAAATCAAAACGATGTACAATGTGAATCCAGAAAAGGAGAAACTTTGATCTAATGTAGCGTGTTAGATATAAAAATAAATAAGCCTCGGAGGGGACGGAGCACTACTAATGGTTCTCTATTTCAATCTTTGTATCAAATTAACATTTTAATTGTTCCGAGGAAATCAACTCACTTTACCACTTGATTTAATGAACTATAAAGGAACAACGTTAATTTTAAACGATAGTCTCGGGAGGACGTCTTAAGAGATTACTAATAAGTATCGCGATAAAAAACAACGATCTCGACCTCTACAACGATACGTTTCGCTTTTATACGTTACGCTTTGCCGAAATTATGGATTCTCGCAATGTGTTGATTTAGAATTCGGTTCGTTGTTAATTCCCGTTGTACGCGCCACCACGAATGAGAAATTGCGGAGTACTAGCGTAAACAACGCGAATGAATTAAATCCGTAAATTTATTCGATCCGGAAAAATTTTTTTTTTCGATTTTTTAAAAACTTGATTTCCGAGTATTATTTTCTTCTAAATAATCCACAGAAATCGCGTGTTTCTTTCTTGCTCAAAAAATTTACTAATTGAATGTCACGCCGTTCGATATAAGAACGAAACGGCACGCATATTTTCTTAACGTGTTTAAGAAATACTCGTCTAAAAAATACCAACTATTTTTTTTATGCCAATTGGGCGAGGTACATTATGTAAAATAATATAATACAACGCGTTTGATATCTAAACGCCAAAATAGCAAGTAAAATTACGTTTCTAAGTGTAATCTGATATATTATTTTACGAAATATAGTTACTTCCCCTCGTATGTGTGAACTAATTTTTTGATTTTCGCGCGTGAAATCATTGTGCACTTGTGGTATTGAAACTATAGGTATAAATAAAACGTCCAAGCGATAAATCGATTTTCGAACAAACGAATTAAGAGAAAAAACACAATACGTTCTCGATAAACTTCAACGACGGGTTACGGACGACGCACCAGAGATGTTCGTTCCATCTCGGGGCGGTCGCAATACGAGGATGACCGCGTTTCGTGTTTCTTAGAACGCAACACGGGAATTTTGTCACGCATAACATACTGCGATTTCCCATACGGACGTACAAGCGTGGCTGGAGGGAAAAACACGATTATTCAATTTCACGCCGAATGTTTCGTACGGCTGTTTACGTTTCTACGTTCATTAAACATTCGAATGGATCATTCGTACCGTACGCGATGATTCGACGATACTTTGTCGTCTACGTTCCGTATATATTTCACGCATGTCCGTGGGACGAATGGAATTTATTCGTTTCATTTTGTTCGAATTGTTACGGTTGTTTTCGGTTGAAACATTAAAGTTGTCGAATAGATTGACCATACGAAAACGTAATAATAATGCGGAACAATTGCGCGGAATATTCCGTAGACGTAATGCCGTACGTGTCATTTTATTATTATATAGCGGTTTCGTGTAAAGAATGATTAATAAAATGCAAACAAGGATTTCGAATTGCGACTCGTTATCATGCGCATAAATAAATAAATATGCGCGCGCGCGTGTGTGCAAAAGTTTGGTCGAAATGAAAACGGGTTTATAAAAGCTTTTTGAGGTATTATTACGAGTAAAAAATAGAATGTAAAATAGCGCAATTTTTTGCTATG
Source organism: Geopemphigus sp. TES_GeoC_2020 (assembly GCA_025469175.1). NCBI lineage: Eukaryota > Metazoa > Arthropoda > Insecta > Hemiptera > Aphididae > Geopemphigus > Geopemphigus sp. TES_GeoC_2020. The sequence goes on along the minus strand of JAIPRN010000973.1, from coordinate 28,459 downwards.
ATCGTGCGTAATATATACGCACATACGACAAATAAAAGAAAATATACCGCCCATTCGTCAGTTTTATCGCATGTCGTCGAAAACGATTTCCCGTCCAATTCTCAGTACGGTGATCGTTTCTTTTCTTGCGAACGAACGCGAAAAGAAAAATCGCCGTTTATCGGAATTTTTAATACACTCGTATATACGCAATATAATAGTGTGAAACGCCAACGATTATTTTTTTTATAAGTTTATTGACTCTTGCTATTTCGCCGAAAATTTTACTCTTAAAATTCTAGCGGTTCGTATATAGGCGAATAAATTGCTGTTTTGTATAGTCCTTTGAGCACTACGATAAACCGTTAAACGGTTAAATAATAATATAAAATAAAAGTCGAATAATTCGATACGCTCGAATAAAATGTTCATATCGATTGGGTTCCTTAGACGTATAATTCTATTTAACGGTACTTTAAAGTTTTAAGTAGACCAAATACAAATCTAAATAGACTTCCCATTGAATAAAACGTGAGCATTATTTATTAACTAACAGAGCGTGTACTCGATTATTGTTACAATTTTATATTTTCGAATTTTTTCGCGGAAAAATCTCCCAATAAAAATATCGAATATTTGATTTCGACCATTTTCATCGTAAAGTTAATGCAAGTATAATTAATATCGGGTAAGTATCAGGAAAAGTATTGTCCTTTTGGAAACATGCGTTATTTTATCAATGAAATCATGTGTGAAATAATACAGTACAGATTGTTCCGTTGTTAGTGTTCTTCGATATCTATTAATTTGTCCACGAATTGTGTCATCGGTTTTGAGTCGAAATCTTTTTATGATTGAGTGGATAAATGTAAAGTGTTTTAAAGATTAAATCATTATTTTTTTTTATTCTTCATACGATTATTTAAAGTTTTTAAATCAAAATAACTGTGGGAAGTATAATACACTTTTTTGTAGTTGACGTTATTCAATATCACGTGTTTTTTTAGACGGAAGGAGCTTAGGATATTTTAGTGTACAAAGATTTTCTCTTCGTTGTATTTTTAAAAAATTATTGTATTCGTTATATATAACTTTAAATATTAATATTACGGTAACTATGTACGTCGGATAAAGAGCACTACAGTACTACTACATAGCGTAATCGAAACGTATAATAATTTACGATGAAAATTATAAATATTTCATAGTCAATTAGCTGACACACTAGGATAATTAGTTTTTTCGATGAAAATTGTTCAACACATTGTCGAGCACAATATGTATTTTATAGATACGGTACATTATTATTACATTTTCCACATACCTTTTATGGGTAAACGATATTAAATTTCGCGAAGCTAATTAAATTAAATCATCACTAATATTCTCTAGATAATTTTGGAACAATAATTACGTCGATCAATAAAATAATGAAATTACATAAATATCTATGCAATGCGGATTACGGATAATTATTGCAATAAATTACGGATTGACTAATTGATATACGAATTGAATTAAATTTCGTATGAACAAGAAATGTGATGAAATTCGTACTTATCGCAGCCGTGTGTGTGTTTGTATGTAATACGTGTAACGAAAAAAGAAATTATACTTAGGCATGGCGTGTGTGTAGAATTTAATTCAAAATGTTATTTATGAATAAAGTTGGTAAACATTGGAACGTCACATTCTGTATGACTTATTCCTAAACTTGTTTTACATTATAAACGGAGTGAATTTATAATCAAAATAACACGAAAATATTAATAACACGTTATACCACGCATATCTGTTTATGTATTTCAAACGACTATTAAAACTAACATATCTAACACAGATTGTGGAACACAGTATGTTGATATTACATTTTCGGAGAAGGTTAAGAGATATATGATAGGCTAAGTTATTAATTTGTCATCGGGTTTGTGCGGATAGTGATGTCACGTAATCTAAACAAAACGAGAAGTGTTCAATTTTTTAGAGAATATATTTTACGTTATCTAATACGTAACTTAGTTGTTTCGTCCCTCGTTTTTGCACATAGCTTTATTTAGCAATATATTAATATTCAGTTTAAAACAAGAATCATAAGGTTTTAAAACAAATTTCAATTTTTTTGGGTAAAGACAAAACGGACAAAGGACGTGATAATATTATTCTTTAAATACGCCGACTACTATTGATTTGATACGGTTTTTAATTTGTTTGAAACATTTAACGCGTATTCAAAAGAAAAAAAAATATTACGAAATAAAATAATTAGAATTAATTATTTACTAATAATAACGTGTTGTGGCTTTTTGAGATGATTGACGACCATTAGATAAACGCGTTCGCCAATATTAATAAACAATAAGAAATACTTGAATAGTAACGATAATTTTAAGTGAAAAAATAAAATCATAGTTACAGAGACATTAAACAGGTTTGTTAATTGTTTAAGAAAACTATTGAAACTATTTTATAAACGTCCGAGGTATTTAATTTCTAGAGGTGCATATTTCAAACATAAACCTTTATTGGGTGTCTCTTTCATTTAATCCGATATTATTAGTTTTTATTTATTTATAATGACAACTAGAACCATTAGCTATAAATCGTCGTATTGAAGATTTAATTTTTGTTTTTTTACAAATAAAAACGGTTATATTACGAATAAATTTGTATATAATAATGTTGGTTTTAGATATTTCATTTTAAAGTTAGTCATCGGTTTTCTACAATTTTTGATGTTTACGAAAGTATCGATATTGTTTATTAGTGTTACACTACAACAGAACGCATTCAATCGACTAGGAAATTGGGCCTAGTCACCCGTATCATTTTGATATCGTCCGATAACGTTCTTTCGTCTTCAAGAGACATGGTCCGTACTGAATTACATTAATATATATATTTGAAAAATTTTGAATTTCTTTTGGAAAATTGTCGAATAATTGTTTTCATAGATTCACGACGTAATGTTGTTCAAAGTTCTATGGGCTAAATGGTTTTTTTAAATTATACGTACAAGACGGTCGTCTCGATTTCCGAAATAAAATTTAAATCAAATCGATCGATTCTCATTTCGTTTTCTTTTAATTGAAAATGTATTTATAAAAGTGCGATCGCATAACGAGTATTTGAAAAAAAAATTGATAGCTTTTATCAGATTCCAGCGGGACACTCGAATACTCCCTTATCGTTTTACTCGTTTAACGCCGGCATATCGTTTATGATTTCATCGTTGGATATTTTGTGAAATTTCTTTTAGAAAATTTGACACGTATAGTAATTAATTCGAATCGCGGACTGGTAACGGATTTGGAAAGACAAGAACATAAAAACTACAAACGAATACGTCGTTTAATATACCGTGGTATATCCGTAGTACGATAAATCAACGACGTTTGTTATTGCACATAAACAATTGAAGGACTTTGGCTATTTATTGAAGCGTATGAAGAGTATAAGCCTGCGGGTCATCCGAAACATCGGAGAGACAACTATTAATCGTCGAATGGCAACGGCCACCGATATATGCCCCACAATCGGACGTTTCCTTTATTTTTTCGACGGTAATATTGTCGACAAATTCGAATAAGAATTTATCGATGATTGTTTAGTAACGTGGGAATTCTTTCGATAAAGCCTAGTGTACACACAAATACGTTACGCAACATTCTAATTTACGAACAACTAAATTTGTTGTGAAGCCGTAATTACGATTGAAATCGTATCGCGGTTATATTATTTATATATATGCGTACACGCGCACATAAATATTCAGTATCGGTAATTATACGAAAAATAGGCCTCGAAAATAAATTAAAAATTATCGAAGTGTACGGTATTATTAATATGATAATTTTCGCGAGGAATATTTTTAGATTTATAAACATCGTTACTTTTTAACATATACATGTCACAATTGGTCGACGTATATGTACGCATCAAAATAATTATCAATAGACTAGCGTACTATATCACGAGTGTTGCGATTTTATTCGTTTGAAACGTTCAATTATTTCGCCTATAAAATAGTGTGTACGGTCATCCGGTACGACGCGATATGCGTAGGATGCAATAATAATAACTCCATGAAAGTTACAACTCGACGAACTCGCAATTGCTGGGTAATAAGCCGTTTTCGAACGAAAATAAGTGCGTACACAGGTATGCGCGCGAACGTAGTCGTAAGTTATACATTTTTTCTCGGTGCAATTGCGGACTGTAAAAAAAAAAATACGGGCTGGTACAACAAAAAAAAACCGTACAGGCTTCCGGCGTCGGGTTTCGTCGTCGACTCCGAATAATGAATTACGATAACACGCTACGGGCGGATAATAATTCGCTCGACTCCTCGAATCGTCCGCGGTTAGGTAGCCAATTATAAAAATAGCCCGTCGAGAATCAACTCGGTCAATTCGCTTTCGTCGAAGACAACTCGCTATAATATTATACATCGCGCGTACACCGTGCACGTGATGTATGTATAATGAAAAGTACGGACCGCGCCGTAGACTTTAGGTACCCTCATCGTTGTACGAGTGGCGCGTTTCGATAGGAACTCGCTGACCCACTAATTATTACCCTTATACGTACACTCGCTTAATGCTTACACTAGGCGTAATCTCGCGTAAAATCGTATTTGATATTACGTGAAAAGTATACTATAATATCGTATAGTTTCGTTCAACTGCCAAGTGTACTTATTCTGCGTTTAATTTCAGAACAAAATGGCATTTCCCGGTTATTCTGTGATGATGGTAACATTTGAGCCGCAAATATAAATACCTCTACATATTTTATGTATCAAAGACGATTATTGTAAAAAAAAATCATATACGTTGTCTAAAGTACGTACTCAAATCGAAATAGTAACGCGAAACAAATTGCTTTGTTTTAATTTTTTTGTATTAAACCGAAGAAAGAAACGCGAGTTTTTTTTAAACATAGTAAACGACGAATGTAGTTTTCGAAACGAATCGATCGCGTCCAGGGGTTAAAACGTGTACGGTATTTCGTAATAGTTTTCGACAATCAAATATTGTTAGCGCGTTTCGGAGTACGGGACGCGCGTGAAATTCGAGCGAAACTAAGAAATAAATGACCTATCGCCGCCGTTCCGTTCGACTCCCATCGCGGATCCAAGTATACGGGAAGTGTAACCCGTTAACGCCGAATTTCCGATGACCGTTTCGGAGGGCCACTCGTTAGCGTAAATACCAAAAATATTCGTTTTGACAGTTGGGGTGCCAAATATGTTCGAAAAGTTTTCTCCTACTGTAGCCAATATTGTTCTCGAACACGAGTTACAACAACAAGCTCGGATCGCGGATCCAAGAATTTTTAACTTTACCAACGGTTTTTTTGCTCGTATAGAAACGAGCGTAATTCAATTCACGATTGTACGTTACAGACCTCTGAAATCGTATATGCAGAAATGAAAAGGTAAATCGTATATACTTTTTCTACCGTCGCCGTTGTAAATGTTTAAATTCGTATTTTTTCTTCCGTTCGTCGAGTGTTCGTAACGTTTCGCGTTTATACTGTTTTGTTGGTAACATCAAATCTGAACCTCGTGATTATTATCGTTCGGTGTTCGCACGTCACGTTCGTATTGCTTAAACGACTGGCACAGTAGTAATTATATAGAACGCCGGGGGGTTCAAATTGCAATATTCTTTTATCGGAAATCGCGTAGTCATAATTCGTAATAATTTCCACGTTCACAAGTTATCGATTCGTAATACGTTCGCAATATTTAAATTTTTCTTCTAAACGTCTAAAATCGAATTACAAATTAACAAATGTATCGGACAATATTTCTGACTTTGTATAAAAACACTCGAATCGAAAACAATCAAACCGTCGCTCATTATTTTTTAATATCGAAATAGTAGTTACACATACGTAACAAATATTACGGACAAACAATTATTACACATCCGCCATAAAGTATTCGACAGAATCGCGTCGATGTTAACGTCCAATAAGGCGACTTTGACGCCCATTCGTAATTGTGGACGCGTTCGTTTTAAAAATACGTAGTTGTTCAACGTATTGCCTAAACGTATTACCGAGCGATAAATTCGACAAAAATACGTGGTAAGCGTGTAGATTAACTGGTATTCCATGTAAATTGATGCGGAAATAGCGGAAATATATTATAAAACGTTGCGCCGCCCATTAAGCTAAACGATTTTGCTACAATATAATCTCGTTCCAGTTCGGTGTGGCAGTTATGGGTATTTTATTGCGCCGATATTCGTGATTTATTTCTCGTATTATTTTGCCGCAAAGTAATCGAATAAATGCAACTTTTTCGCCGGGCATAAATATTGGGTAAATGTTTACTATTTTATTCGCTAAAAATTACAATTTATGTGTACCAACGTGAATGTACTGTATACTATACGATATGTAGCGCCGCGTGCGTTGATGATTATTGCCCGGAGGAAAACAAAGAACCTACTCGTTACTATAGCCCGTGCACGTATTGCGGCGCACCGTCAACGGTGTACGTATAAAGCGTCAATGTTTACAATCGATTTTATTGTTTCTGCTCGTATCGTTTTACGAGGTACACGCGGAAAAGTCGCGTACAGCTTGACGTTTTCGACGTTTTGAATGGAATGTATCGATGCTCATAATCTAGACGTAGATCCATCGATCGTTTAACGAAAATTAAAACGAAAAATTCATAAATCGCGTTCGTTTTTTGTAAAACGGGAAAGGTACGAAATAAATATTTGTATACGGAATAGTGAAACTAATTTCAGCGTATTACGTATTACTTTTTACTGTTAAATCTCTAAATATTTTAATTACGTTAAAACGAATAACGTTTCATTTTCTTATAATTACGTTATTCGTATTCGACAAATGACTTTTTCCTCTATTTACTTATTACAAAAACATTTTTTAATGACCTTTTGTTAAATACCCATACATTTATTAGTCATTATGCCCATTTTGCTGGTTAATCTGTATTATGTAACCTCATAAGAAAAACGTCATTGTCCAAAAAAACATATTTTTCATTAAGTCCGTCGATGGTTACATAAATGAGGAAATGAATACGAAAAACTAGAAGGTAATTGTAAAGAAAATATTATGGTTCGTAATTTATTATTATTATCTAATCAAAGAGTTCAGCTAAAAGGTTTCAACTAATTTCAAAACACCTATTGAAAATTACAAGCGTATTATTCGTTGTATTTACCGCAATGTGTAACGTTATTAAATGCGTACGTAAATATTATGTATAGCGGTCGATTTCGTTAATATCGTTAATTTAGAAAAGTAACTTGTGGGTAATAGTATAATGATGAGTTAATTAAATCGGAAAAACGTAAATTATCGTATTTGGATTTTTCTCTTTTTGTAGAAAAAGTTTCTCAACGTTCCGGGCGAAAATGTTCGTGTTCCCTGAACACAACAAAGCCTCTCCTACCCGGTCAGTGACATCGTCCGCTAATTTTACGCGAACGGTAGCTAAAAACTTTACGAAAATAGCAGTTTTGATCACGATCAAGTCTAGGAGTGTGGCGTAGAGTAAACGTTACATAATAGTATGGTCCTGTAAGAGCTCATCATGTTCGTACACGACGAAGTCAGTTGACAAATTGCGCCTTCTGACGAATCGTTACATATGTGGTGTGCCGTATATATATATATATATATATACACACAACGCGTACAGCTTTCTCACGTTATCCTGTAATCGAAAATTCACTTTGTCATCGGACGGACAGAACCGATCGCGTTCGATGTACCGTACGAGCAGACACGATACGTTCGTCAAAAGTTGCGTTAACCTATCCTGTTTACGTATTACGCGGCCATCCGCCGCCGGTAAGTCTCCAGAGGCCACGCATTCGAGTTTACTTCAGACGCCATCCCTCGAAACGTCACACCAAAAAAATAAACACGGGTACTCGCGTAATTCCTGCGTACCCATAGTGGGTATAAGGCGAAGTAGGCTAAGTGTCGGACTACGGTGACTATGTTTACGGATTTTACGGCAGATTAAATACGGTAGAAGAGCTTGTGTTCGTGCTAAACTTGTTATGATTAGAACGCACGTACGTCGGTAGCCACTCGCATTTTCGTTAGTTTTCACGCTATCGTCGTTTGTTTTGGGGAAAATCTCGAGTCGGAAACAATTTTGTCAGTCGTTGGAAATTAATCGAACGTATTCGAGTAATGGCGGGCGGACGCGCGTCAAACGCGTGTACCCGGTACCGATAATTGCGTTATTAGCTTATACGAATATCATTCGTGTAAGATTACGCTCTTGACCCGTGCTGAATGTACTTAACGGGGTAAATTCGTAAAACTGTTATCAGGAAAATGTTTATTTATCTACTCGTTAGTCGTTGCTTACGTTATAGTTTCGTAAGTTTATTTCCAGTATTTCGTTATGAAATTTGGTTTGAAGAACGAAATTAATAAACGATGTTAAAAATGAAGAAACGTCCGTTTTTAACCGTTAAGCCAATATGTAATGTAAAAACGCGTAATCGTGCAATTTGCTCGTTATTTCTTCTGTAATGAAGTGTCCCCCCTCCCTGTGGTTCATTATTTATATATTTAAATACGTATATTTTAATACGCCACTATGCGGCCTATTATACACATGTACCTCCGTAAAGGCAAATGTGTTTTTAGTTTTTCCAATTTCCAAACGCGTCGAAACTATATTTCGATTGAAGACTTCAAATGTTGAGAAACGAACGCTGATCGGTCGAAAGGATCAAATTCATTTTTAAATTATATTAACCGGACTTAATCGACGCGATTTAAACTTTTCAAAATCGAATGGTAGTTACTACTCAGTTCGATCTTAAATATTCTTGGCGTAACGTTAATATATTATTATCGCTTATAGATACGACTATATTACCGAAACGATAATGATGTTTACGCACCGTACAATGTTGCGCCTACGTCGATTCGTATATTGTGTTCCTTTTTTATATTATGTTCAACGAGCGACGTACACCGAAAGTCACTGTACCGTATGATGATTTTATTGAAATTTCATCCATCCTCGCGACGTCTTTGTAGTAAACGGAATGCCGTGTCCTCAATAGGAAATTATACATACACATATATGTGTTATAGCCCGGAGTTCAATGGGACAAAATAATCCCTTCCAGGGAATGTAAATACCCATAAATCGTAACGTTCGAAGTAATTTGTATGCAAATCTTATTAAAAATCGATTACATTCGAAATAGTCAATAACTTCGTAATACTACGTGTCGTGTTCATACGAGGTGATTTTTATACGTAAGACTCGTTCGAATTGTTAATACGTCATTAATTCGTTAATCTGGACGGATGTTTTAGATTTTTAAATAAGTCGCTCGAGATGAAAATACGAATTTCAAATCGAAAATTACAATAATTGCTGATAACGTGTTATCGAGATTTATTTGATACGATATGGCGGACGGCGAAATATTGTTTATTCATAAGGAACAAATATCGCCATGATATATTTAAGTGCACTTAATCGACGTTGAACAGTTTTAAAACAACATAAATAGTCGCATAGAATTCTCGAGTCCTTTAAAATTGTCTAAACGTATTCGGTTAAATTTTAATAATTTGACAATATATATTTATAGCTCATTCAGTGACGATTAATTATCATTGAGTTCGTTTTATTGTGGAACAGTTAATAAATCAATAAATAAATATATCTATGGACGAAAGAAAAAAATGTAACTTACTTTCCATAATATTGACGCTTTGTTTCACGATTAAAAAAAAAACAATAACTATTATTAAAACCCGTAAATAAACACGCCGTCAATTTGTATTATTGACTTACAGTTTATTACATTTTCTTACGGCCTCGAGCATCCCGGTCCGAGTGTTGAAATAATAATCTTATACTTTATTTCACAATGCAAACGACAAAAAATAAATGAAATTATTTTTAGAATTTCAAGTGTTTCGACCCGAGAGCGTTTTGACGGATTTATAATTACAATATAATGCAAAATTTAAACGAATCGAGCGATACGCTTTTGCTCTTCTCCAGTGTTTTCCCCCGAAATACAAATAAAATGTAATGACGATTTCGTGTTTTTTCCAAAATGGCGAATAAAACGAAATCGAAATTCCGTTTTAAAAACCTCCTAGAGACGTGCGCTTGAAACGGTGTACGAACATCGTTATTTTAATTTTCACAACGAAAACTAATTATAATTTTAATTTAATTAACGCGGATTAATATATCACATTATCGTATGAATCTACATATATGTTTCTATGCATAGCGTGTGAATTATAGGCATAGAGTATGCAATGTCAATACATAACTATTATAAAATAACGTTTTGTACACCAAGTTTTCTAATTTGTCGATCACTTTTTTATAATAAACATATTTTATAACGAAGAATTAATTTTCTCGTTTGAAATCAGTTTAAATATCATAGGCAAATCAAATAAAGTTAATGATTTCAATTTCAATTTGCGAACGAGCGAAAAACCTTTTTATTTTATGATAATACATTGGAATAGGAGCATTGAGATTAATAATGAATTACGAGACTATTACATTCTCGATTTTTATCAATGGTTTACCTTAAATATGTTTATGTCTAATGAAAAATTGTATTAAGATAAGAGCGCAGTTTATTTTAAGGGAAGTTACTTATGAACTAGAGAAGTACATACAATTATATTAACTCCATACTTATCCAATAACATATTTATGTCTATGATAGAAAACAACCATTTCTAAAACGGCGACCGTTGAAGATATATTTTTAAATTTTTATATCCTTCAAGGACGACTATGGAATAAAATTCATTTCGTATATCAACGCGTATAAAACGGAGCTAATATTTTTTATTTTTTGAGAATGTTTAAGACAGTAACCTATAATTGATAATTTGTGCGATTTGGGAATAAAAAAATAATCTTTTTCGAACGTTTATATGATTTGTTTATAAATACGCGTTACGAGTTTAGGCCATAATAAGAATATTACATATCAATATTCGTTACATAAAATAACGCGTTACATGGTCGGTAGGCCGAAGAAATGAAATCGTATATCGGCTATCCGTATGAATTATTGGTGGTGGCGGGGTAGAATACGAAGGAGTCTATCGCGATCCGACGATTTGTGTGGGAGATTGTCGATAAAGAGTGAGGACATACAATTTGTCGGACCAATTGCCGGGGGCCGTTCTACCGTTCGGAAGTTTGTGTAGTATGTACATATTACATTCGTCTTCGCGTAATTATTACGATGACGGGACACCCGCGCGCGGGCGAAAATTCGAGCGAATTTCTTTCCTCCTCCGCCATTTTGTGTTATTCTACGGATTATATTATACAATAGAACGCGATATTAAATAATACGGCACAAAAGTCAAGATAACGCCGTGGTTTCGACCAGTCGGCTTCCGCGTTTCCTTATCCATTCGACTTCGTCCTAGTTCCGCGTTTTTCTCGGCTTCTGTTTAATGAAATGGAACGGCAAGTGTATGTTTATATATATATATATGTGTGTGTGTATGTGTATCTGTATAATATATATCGTCCGTGTAACTAGAGCGTCTTCAGACCATAAATCGGAAGCGCTGCTAACCCTCTCGGTCGTCGGTGATGCAGCAGCATTGTTTTCCCGGTCGGGTCGTATTTAAAACGGAGTCGTCTCGACGGCGATGGCGACGTTTACGGGCGGCAAAGGTCGCGTGGATGACATGTTTCGCCTCTTTATTCCGTGTTTAATTATCTCGAAACGCGATATCCGCCTCGATGACTTTTTAAACTCCTTAAAACCTCGACGCCGCCGGGAGTAGTGCGCCGGAGCGCGCGGGGACTCCGAAAAGAGATTTCATAGGGGCCGTTCTTAACTCTCGTCTCTCCGCGACTAAACTCGTGTATAAAATACATAATAATAATAATAACAATAACAATAATAATAACGATAATACTTATAATGATCATCGTCGTCAAAATATACGCGTGATCTTTATCCCGAAGACGACAAGATTTCGCGGGGAAAAATTCGGTCACGTTCGAATTGCCGATCCCGAAAGCGTTACGAAGGGAACGACAAATCGTACCTCCATTCATCCTCAGCCCCGGACGATAGATTTAGCTTACCGTCGTTATTATTATAACGATGTAATAAACGATTGAACGAAGTAAAAGTTTTAATTGAAACATTCACGATATTTTTTAAGGTTTCATATACGTAGTAGGGTGTGGTTGAATGATTTTAATATTATTTACTTTCGACCGTGTGATTTACTGTTAAAAGTTGGACTACGCAGTGGCCGATTTAAGCATTTTAATGTCAATCGGTTAATTTGTAAAACGACGGGCCTCTGAAATTAGTTTAAATAAATTATAAGCTTATTAGTGACGTATAAATAAGAACACGGTTTGATTTAAGGAGTACCGAAAAATTCAAATGGATTATTGAAAACTGTAGGTTATTAATATTTATTATCTGGTGTATTTTGAATTAAAATTTTATTTATCATACATTTATATAATCGATATCAATAAATTTACGAATATTGTACGGTTATATAAGCATAATACTTCCAAAATTCGAAATAACTCGTAATTAACAAAAATTGTGTTTTTATTATATTTTCGTTTAAGTTTATAAAATAGTCGGTCTTAATTTTCAATTATAACCCTGCGTATATTTTTTAACAATTCTTTCTTTTTTGTAAATATTTTCAAATTCATTATATTTTTTCAAGAAACTTGTATGTATATATTACATGTTTTTAAGATAAAATTATTTGCAGAATCAAAACTGTCCGGTGTGAAAAAAAATTATTTTAAATTAAGTGAAACGTGAATAAAAATAGATCTTAAAAGGGACTCTATATATTATTTGATGAATACGCTTTTATTACTGCAATAAAAGTGGGGTGTTGAAAAAATAAGAAAAGAATAGTTTTCAAAAACATTTATCTTCATAATTATTAACACATATCGCAAAACTAATAAATATAATTGTCTATTTTTACTCATCCACTATCGCTACAACGTTACAATTTATATTTACTTCGGTTGAGGGCTCTTATGACATTTATCGCAGGGACCACGTAAGCATTTGCTTACTCAATGACTGTTAAATATGGCACGAATACTAAATCTAAATCCAAACGCTATCGTGAATACAATATTCGATATTTTCATCGAGAAACGAGATTTTATTCATATATGAGTTGCCGACAAAGCGTTATATTCGGGGAGATTGCGGGCATCGATATTTTCCGAAATACAATAAAGATAGGTATATATCTATTATTATTTTACATTACGGGTCTAACCAAAGTGGGCTATTCATTTTCGAAAACCATTCAATACGGCCCGCTGTTATTATTGTTTAAGTAACCTCTTCGTCGTTCGAACAATATTTTTTTTTATTTTAAGACCAAAGCGACGCAGTTGGATTTATAGTTTCTTTGGGCAATTCCAGAACACTGAGTGCGCACATAAGCCTTTCATACGATTAATAACGTTGTTTCGTATTTTTTTCTTGTTCGCAACACTCGCGCGGGCACCATTGTGTGCGTATAGGTGTATAATATGATTTTATATTGTATATAGTATTAAATAAAGTAAGCGAAGCTTTTAAGACCCGTCCATTTATCCCATAAAAATAAAAACATATAATAAGGGGCGTAGATTTTTATGACAGTCAGTCCTCCGGTTTATTTCTAGCTTCAGTTTTTAGTTGCATTTTGAAAATCAACCGAACAATGACGTGATCGCGACGCCACGGTTGCCACGAATAATGGAAAACTATTCTTTGTTACGTTACTCTATTATTAGGTACATAAAACTATATTAAGATATTGGTCTGATATAATATAAAACGAACTAATCCATTTGACGGTAAAGTACCATCAAATGCAATGCCGGTAAATTTCTGATTGGAGCGCAATATGCTAATACACGAAGCGATACGAATTATGAAACAACTCGACAAATTTTAATTAGAAAAATATCACCAAAAAACATAATTATTTTGACTCCAGTTATTTGATTTTCTGTGTGTCACGTATCTTTTAAATTCTGTTTTTATTTAAAATGTTAACAAAACGTTATAAAAAAAAACTTTTCGAAACATTTTAATAGTAGCGAGAATACAATTATCCCACAACTACAAATGTGCTCATTTATTGTTTTGTCATTTTATTTAATGTATATTTTACGTATTTTTTAAATTTATTAAACGTGAATTATTAATTAGTTTAGAAATTTCGATTGAATTGAACGAATAACAACAAATAACCTATAATATTTTGCGTTATAATGTGTTAAAAGGTTCGACTAATTTTGAATTTTTCGAATTTTTTAATAATCTATTATATAATTATTTTATAATCGTACGTTACTTCTATGAAATACTTATACCATACAACATTTTACAAAATGTGAGCGATCACAATTTTTTTACGACAATACGAGTGACTTTTTCCAGAATTATCGATATTTTGCACAGTAATTTTTACATAATTTATTGTTTTTTTTTTTCAACGGTTAATTCGGATATATTTGAAAATGTATTCCTAGTGAGATAATGCGACAAAAAACTTTTATAAATCTGAATTACAACCAAATCAAAATAACTACATTTAAAATATTTAAATACTTAAAGTAATCGAAGAAACTTTAGATTTTTTTAATTGAAGTCCGTTTTTTAGGGTAAGTAAACGAATAAAATATGTATGTATAAATATTTACGTTTATTTATAAAATTGATCGCGAAAATTAAAACTTAAGTTTTTCTGATTTATATAGATTGTCGTCCATCGGTATCAAGTTCTTACTGTTACAGAAGTTTCGAATGCTAAGTATATACTAGTAACCTTTTATTACATTTCGGCGTCACCAGTTGAATATTAATTTTGACCTTAAACTAATTAATACACATAAACTGATAACAACTCGCACGGTCATTATGTCTTTTTTTGGGTAACCAATATATGTACCAAAGTTCAAAATAAGTTTCAAGATATAAAGTACTATTTAATTAAACGCGCAAGAAATATTTAAAATACCACTACGATGGTAAATTACAACTTTTTTGTTACTATCCAGACAAATCGTTAGAACTCATTAATTAACTATGTAGTTATTTCACGTTTTACTTTTTCTCTAAAAATAACTTTCGACTGGATACGTAACTGTTTTTAATGGAAGTAATTATTATTAACTAAATTTTAATTATAATTCTCCGTATGAACGTAATCGAGCGATTTATCAAATTTAGTTAACTTGCCGGGTCGTGCGTGGCTAATCTTTGGAACGCTCCATCCGAACAGTTTGACCGTGGAACGGTTTCTTGCAAATACAAGACCCGGACAATGGTCGAAAACATTTACTTGATATCCGCGAGTACGTCTGAATTCGATGAAATTGGTCGATACGAGGAACACCAACTAAGATCTGTTGTACACGAAGAACAAGAAATTAACTATAAATTATGATATGTATATGATTAAACATAACGTTTCTATTGAGATAAATTCGCGAAAACAATCTATATATGGATCGCGCGTATTTTGGTGTCGTAATCCGACATTCTGTCGGTGACGTTGATGGCTGGACAGTTTTTTGAAGTAAAACGGTAGATTTCTTAGAGGAATTATAACGGCGTTGACGCAACCTTACCTAGTTTTAAAATTATTTTTTATCAAAATTCACCGTATTGCTCGTTGTTACTATATATTGTGTATGCTTTTTTCGCGGAGCGTATCGCTCCTTTAACCTATACACGTCTCATTGGACCCTTTAAATAATTATAATCCAGTGTACGTACGGTTTTTACGACGCGCCATCGTGTGAGTTGGTTTCTAGTCTTGCGCGTGACGCGTATACGCAAAAAATATCTACCCTGTCTTACGGAAATCGTAAAACGTATATCTATCATAAAGTTTCGACATTAGTTTCGCCTTACCAAAAACGTTGAGAAACGTCCGTCGTTTATTTAAGAGTTTCGCACGAAGAACGTATGTCGAGATTTTAATAAGAAATTTTCGTTCGAAATTCTTCGTACTCTGTACACTGTACTCTTTCGGGTCTTTGTACGAGTAATTATTAATTTGGGTATTTTTTGGAGTGACTTCTCTATGAATCTATAATATCTCGATAACAGAGTCTATTTAAAACGTTTACAATTTGCAGCATACTCACATCTACCACGGGATTATTGTCTTTCAATCTGTCCGGTGTTTATTCGTTAAACAACTTCTCTATTGTAAACGTACGCTTCGATATCAATTTCGCGTTCATTTACAAACTTATACACGGCGTTGTCTTTTCTTCGAGTAAATCTCTAATTTCCCTTTTATCTTACCAAGACCTCATTCCCTGTCCCTTTTTTCAACTAATTATTTACCGAACTCCTCCCCCCAAGTCGTTTAGTGTTCTCTGTATTTGAATTTCCCTTTAATCACGTTTAACGACACACTCATGACCCACGTTTTAGTATACAATTAAGTCGGCATCAATATACAAATACGCTATAACTTCAATTTAATTTGGTAAGTAATAAAATAACAAAGGCGCAATGAAATATATTGAGGCGAAGTTTACCGGATAAATATAGGGATTTAATATGTTTCGGGGATTACCAATGATCAACATAATAAATTATGAACATTATCGTACGAATTTCGTCTAGATAAATAAGGAAACTAATATTTAAATCTAATATTTTGACCACTTATTGGTTTTCTTAAATACTTTATACATTTATATTTGCGGTCTTATACGTATACTATAAACATAAGTTAGTTTAATTAGAATTATTTTATTTTACATTCGGTTTTGGTAAGAGTTTTTGATAATAATATATGATCGACAATTTTAATCGTATTAAAAGTTTAAATTTCACCTCCGTATTTAATCGAAACGCATTTTACGTTAAATCGACCTGTTTTCGTCCGGATATAATTTTTCGCGTCTGAACTCGACGTTAAATATTAGATCGTCGGATTTTGTGTACACGGTTAGTCAACCGACGTGATCTAAAATTAACCTCACGTTTACTGTTTTTGGATTTTCGACGGTACGTGCGAGCCTCGCCGATTCGCCGCGCCGTGTCAAACAAAGGCGAAATAATATAAAAATATAATACCAAAAATACCAAATACGGTGCCGCCGCCGAGCGATTCGTGGCACAATATTATATTTTTTGTTTGGTCAGAACAATCGTGGCGGAAATGTCACAAAATTAAATCCGAGTAACGTCGAAATCTAACCGTGTACGCTTTATGTTTTTTAAACCACCGACCTAATCGCATGTTAAATAATTTGGGAATTTCATCAGAACGAGCTCGACCGCAAATATCACGTCGTAATATTATAATAAAATTCGATTCGTGTGCAAACAATGAGTAATATATATATATATACGCATTTTTTCTTTCGGCGTAATTAATTGAAAGCATTTGGAAGACATTAAGGTCTCGGGACAAAGCAGCCACCGAGGGATATTAGGCATAATTTTTTGTTACGGAAATCCATTTATGCGTATGGTACGAATAAGTTAAACGATTGTCGACTCCATAAATATTAAGATTAATTTCCCGTAGAATATTTTTATTTTAAAAACTCTTACGTATTAAAACGATATTACGAATCGAATATCGATATAAGGTATACGAGGTTGTCTCGGGTAACTTGTACCGAATAGAATTATTACTACTTCTTCGTTTGCCTAATAATTCCCTAAGAGTATTGATTGACACTGATCTTTACGGCCTAGTTGTTTTCGTAACGTTAAAAACATAATTGATTTTTAGTCCTTATTAATTACCGCATTACTCAACAGGATTTTAGGCAATTTTCTACTCTCTTAAAAAAAATTTTTCGCGCACATCCCACTGAAACTATGCATAGTACCTATTTAACAAACGTGTACAATAATAATTATTGTTTACCATGTAACGGAGATTTTTTTTCGAATCGTCTAATCTAATTTTTCTAATCGGCTTATTTTTTAACAATTCCGTTTTTTATGTGAAACAATGTACTTATTCTTTTACTTTATTGACTTAAAACAACGTAAAGTTTTCAAATTGAACGTAGTTTTATATCGTATTATACCGATCATTTTATTATTAATAGCCCCAGTACATATAGTTCATCTCTGTTATTTCAGTATTGATTTAACCCAAATTCGATTTCCGTTTTTTGTATAGTTTTAAAATTTCGTCTTTTATTTTTTTATTATTTTATTTTTATAATTATTACAGGCATTATGAATACATTATCATAATATTATATTGTTCGTCAAAATACGCGTTCCGTGTTCGCCGCGCCCGTTTTTAATTTATCAGACAGCTCACACGCTTCGGTATCGTAAACAATCAACAGGTTAACCGGAGCGATTAACAGTATAATGGGTTTTACCTCTTTGATCGGCATCATAATGGAATCATTTTATTATATTACCGTTATTATAATTTTTGTTCTTTACGATGTAGGGCTAACAAATTATAGAATTTGTTATAACGTTTTACGTTCATATATAAATAGCGCAGGGTTCCACATAAAATATATTTTGTAATTGCTCGCTCTACACAGATTTGTAATTTAAATGGTACGCGTGTACAGTTAAAATTTACTTAGGTAGCACAAATTAACTTACTGTATACATTTTCGATTTTGCACAATAGCGGTTTTATTGATATTTTAATAAATTAACAAGTTGTTGAAAATCTGTTCAATCGTTTCGATATTATCTGTCGGTTATTGAAATACGTCTCGTCACGTATTCATCGTCTATTGTTTAAGGGCGTCAATAGATTTTACAAATTAGATATTTTTTGAAACGTGATCGTATTATGGAAATCACGCGCGAATATCGCATAGAGTTTAAAATCTCGTTGTTTTGTAGGTTTTGTTAGGTTGTAACGCAATTATACCGGTACAGTGTGGTAGCAAAATTCAATTCGTTATTTCGTCGTTCGAATTTGTTATTCGACGGAACGTCGACAGTAATCCGCGACAAAATACTCTCTAAAACGCTACAGCGATATAACGAAAATTCAATAACGTAATCATCGTTCATTCTTATGTCGAACGAAACGTTTAATTTTGAATTCGAATTATATTATTTTAGCATTTTGACGGGAAAACGCGATTAAATATTTCGAGAGCTATGAGATACGTCGAAGGCAATTGAATTTGACTCACTTGGTGCAACGCGCTATTGTACTACAGGCGTTGTGTGAAATACGACACTCTAAGTGTACAAAAGTACAGTATTATTGTTATTATTATTGGCGGTGTTTTACTCGACGATAAGAGGCCTGTCTTGAATTGTTAACGCCCGTAAAATATACGAGATTGCACCGCGGTATCGTGTGAACGATAGTTTGCTCACCCCTGCGCATTCCGCGGCACTTGATCTCCGTTTTCCACGGACACGTAAGTAACGTGCGTCTAAACGAACGTTTAATTGGGAAATTGTTGGCGAACGATTAAGGTTGTGGTCGAAAGATGCCTACGCGTCGTTCACTTCATGAAATCGCTTAAATTCCGATAAAATTCACCGTGCGCTTATTAACCGTAGTCAATTTTACACCGTTACCCGAAATCATGCAATTTCGCAATGATGTTAGTTTGATATACGCACGTATTGTCAGTTTTTGAAGTATATTTTATAGAACTTTTGCGATTTTTGTCTATGTACGGGGAAACAATTATTTCGAAGCGACAAAAACGCGGTTATAGGAAATAATAATAATTTTTAATAATATTGAAGATATTTACTCATCAAATATAAACACAGTAGTACGCAAATACTGTTCACAACTAAGAAAAAAAGAATAAAAGTGTACCTTTTCCCACAGTTCCGCAATTCAAGTATTCGTCATTCAAAAACCACGAACGAATTTCCTAATATATACCCGTAAGAATGTTTAATATTATTCGGATAATCGGTCAAAAGAAATTCCGTTATGCCACCGTTATTAATTTAGTTCTTAAATTAATCACACATAAATCGCTAATAATAAAAAGAAACTTACGACAAATCTTTTATAATATTGATTAAAAAAATTCTTATAAAGAAGAAATTATTTGTTATTAGCTGAGAATAAATTTCTTCGTTTAAACTCTATTTCGATTCTTATAATAAATGATAACAAAAGTATTAGAGTTTATCGTACGATCAGGAATTAATAGAGTTGTATAATTGTGCCGAATTTGAAAACAAAAGGTTAATTATGGCTTTCGAAAGACGGTTCTAAATAATACTCCGTTTATTATTATTTTGTATAATTAATGGAAATTCGAATTTTATCTTTTTAAAATAATAATAATAACGATAAACGGTATTAAAATTTTATTTTAATATTATTAATATTATATGTTTTTTTTTTAAAGACACTTTCATATATTAAATATGAAAATTGTTCACGTCTAGAATATGATGCTCACTTTATTAGTTTTTTCTAATTTTATTAGTAACATATATGAAAATCACTTGGACACTTTTTCTACGTGAAAATATGTTTATAAAATTAATGTAATACAACGGACACAACATTGTAAATACTATTAAGTTAATTGTAATTGTTTTTACGAATTTGAAATATTAATATATACTTCGTTAAAATATAAATTCTTTCAAATTCGCATCAATGAACATAATTAAAAGAAATATCTTTAGAAACTAGTAAATTAAATATTTGAAATACTAATAAAGCGCTTTAAATTATATCGTTTTATTTGCCTTGTTTTTATGATTTAAAGAATTTATTTTACAATAAATAAATATATATTATATAATTTATATATTACATAATATATAAATAAATACATTTATTTATTTATTTATAATTATAGTTTTCTTATTTTTGTCATTAATTAAATATTTATTCGGTGTTCAATGGTTTTATAAATGTTTGTTCGTATTTATTTTAGTGACAAATTATTTGACGATCTTGGTTTTTTTCATTTTTTTACGATGTATTTTGCTTTTCGGCATAATAAACTAATAAATATAATATTATACGATTCATTTAAGTGAACGTTATATTTCATTCAATATTTTTCGGTAAAATGATTTAATTAGTGTGGTAAATGGTTCGTCCCGATTATGACACAGTAAATACACGTGAATGAAAAACTGAGAGTCGTTTTTCGAACGCATAGATTGAATTGTCGATCGAATTTATAGGTACGAAAATTCAGAATTGTCCTATACAACAATATTGGTGACGAGAAACGCGTGATAATTTAATAATCAAGACAAATTTCCCCGTTTATATTATGTGTAAGTACTGTATTATTATATTTGCCTTTTTGAATCCGATAGTGTACATTTTATGGAATTATAATGTTTTCGTAGCATCTCGTTTGCGCGTGCCCATGATATGTTTGTCCACAAAAAATATACAATTAAAATTCGTATTTTTACAATTTTTTATGACATTTAAGGGACAAATATGGAAATATAGTATAAATGTTATTGGTCGAGAATTACGTTAAAATGTCTACGCTTCTTTTCGTTAAAACACTTCCCGTGAATTTATAACGAGGCAATTTTACGACTCTTTTCGTAAAACTTTTCTAGGTAACAATCGTTTTATTAACTTTGATGTATATTATTATTTCCGAGTGGTTCCTAATTTTCGTTAGTTGTGTCAAACAAACGTTGATTGTAACTGGGAGTCTTCAAAAGTATTATGTTTCGTTTCACTCGACTCTTTGTATGCGTCTTCGTTTATCATAAAAAATGAAATATCTAACGCGAAAGTGCGGTTCTCCTTGGTTTTAATCATTTTCGGTGATCGTATTTATTAAATTTGTTTACGTTGTTGCTTCGTCGCTTTGTTTACATTTTAAAAATATAACATTGGTTTCCTTTGTGTGAAAGTGCCTTGCACGATATTCGTGAAATTGTCTCTGGATGTTAAGAACTTTGGTACTGTTCGAAAATATTCAAAACGATACGTAAATGTACGTTAATATATATGTATATGTTGTCCTGTACTCGACTAACAAACATAAAATAGAGTGGCCAATGAAAATATTACTTTCGCGCAGTTTAATAACGAGAGAATATTATTTCCTTTCATAATAAACGTATAAATATAAGCGTCTGCTTTTAAAATACAAATTTACTAATCGTCGAGATCATTTATTGCGATCGAATATTATTTTCCAACTCATCGTCACGACTCGTTAGTATTGAACAATATGCTTTTTAAACGTTCTAGTGTTAAAAAAAAGTGTACGTATTCGAAACATCGATAAGCCATTCGGCGTAGTTTTTTTAAGAGTATCGAAAAAATTGTAAAACTTTTTCAAAACTGTATGTAAATGCACGCGTAAAACATGTTTAGGAATTTTTACGGGATTTTTATCATTATTTTTAACTTGCGATATTCGAATAAAATTCGATTAAATCGAGGAATTTTCAATTTTTATACGTTTGATGTAGGTGCTTTCGCGTAGCTTTCAGTTTTCAGCCGAACGTTTTTCGCCCGCCACACACTACTTCTGAAACGTTTTATTAGAAAAAAATACAAATGTACCACATTTCAGATAACACGTTGATTTACTGCGTGACATTTACCGATGGAAAACTCGTTTTCGAACGATTTGCGAAATCGATTACTTGTTCCGAGTGTATACGTCGAGAATCTAATCGAAACGATTTTCCCTTTTAAACGAACATTTAATAATTGTGGACGCCAGCGATCGATGATGGATCGGTACAGCGCCAGCAATAATAATAATAATAATAATAATAATAATATTAATAACAATAATAATAACAATAACGCTCGTCGACAAATGACACTAAGAATAATCTAACAGCAGAATTATAATGATTATATTATCCAGTATCAACGCGAACACGTTTCATTAGTTAATAATATGCAATAATTTAATTTTAAAATTTAAAATAATTATAAATTTAGGAGAGAAAATAGATAGTTTAGTTTTTTAATTTGATTTTAACGTTATATATTACATGAAGACGACGCAGCTTAAGCGTTGAAGAAACTAGATAACACATTCAATAACCTTATTGGTGTATAAGTTTAGGGCCGAAAATATCAATCGGGTGGTGAATTGAATATTTATGTAATTTTTGTTATAAAATTAAACTTTGAACGAACTACTGCTTTATCGTTCGCTCATATGTGATTTCCATAGTAACTCACCTATGAGTAAGGGATTTTTCTTTTAAAGAACTTCTCAAAAAACTTTTTTAATTAAATTTTTTAAATATTTTGATTATGGTTATAACCGGTAGAGATGATTACGAATTGTTTTCGCAGAATTTATAAAAAGTCCATATAATTTTATGTAATTTCACGATAAAAATATCGAAATCATAATACGGTAAGTTTTCTAAAAAGGGTTTATATTCTCAGTCATCTTAAATAATAGTTTAGGTAAGGTATTAGGTTGTTAACAGGTTTCTTTTGTTTCAGTATTAGGCTATACTCGTTGTATACGTAGATTATTATGCGTATATACACGTACGAAGCCCGAGTACAAGACCGTTTTTCTATAAAGGACTATTTATCACACCAATACGAAGCAATATTTGGTTTAAAGTTAAACAGTTGTGTTAATTACCTTTACAATTTTTTAAGGTAAACTTGAACATTTTATTTTAATTATTCGAGTTGAATATCTTTTTTTATTAAATAACATATACATTTTGAAGTAAACTAAAAATAGACGGCAACGAATATAATGTACTCTCGTATTAACTGAAATTATATACTTTGTATAATAATAACTGGAATCGACGAGCTCAGAAAATTATTCGACGAGTCCAGTTTTGAGCAACATTTCGTCATAAACTCATTCGCAGAACGTTCTGGTAACGCTTTAATAGTTTTATCACCGTATGACCACAACATAGACACTTTTGTTAATTTATCCTACACGTGGAATTGCATTCTTTTATCATGTTAGTGTTTATATCTTTATATATATATATGTGTGTGTGTATTTATTTTTATTTATTATAGTAACCACGTCTAATTATAATGCGAGGGTCGACGTCAACAGGATTAGCACTTTAAAGGGTCGATTAGATGATTTATTAATGAACGCAAACCCGAAAAAAAATTATCCCACGCAACGTTTTGAAAGCTTAAACTTTCAACGTTACGCCGAACGAACGGCTGTCAAATTAGAAGAGTAATATGGACGTTGTTTTCTTATTTTCCATACGATATAAATTATTAGAAATTGTATTTCGTATCCAGAAATTACATGTTTCGCAAAGGACGCATACTACTCTTGCCGAAAAATGTATAAAACAACCTTTTTTTTAGGATTTTGTACAAAGTAAATAATGAAACGATTTAATATTTTATTTTGTTTTTCATTATTCTTTTGTGTTAAAAAAACTTTCCGTTTATTGTTACGAACGATATTTTTGTACAACTATCTGTACCTAGTTGACACTTTTTATATGAAACACTATTCTATTTTATCATTTGTTTTCTAAATAGTAGGGAAATTAAACGAAATTGTAAAAATGCTTATATAAAATCTTTAATATATTCGTTTTGAATATGTGATTTATTTGTAAAATGTTAAATAAGACATGTCAACAATATTAAAGAAAAATCGTCTGTAACACATTAATTTTAATTGTTTGAAATTAGAATTCGAACAAATACAAACAAAAAGTAAATATTAAAAACATTTTGTTCAGATTAGTTATAGGAATGCGATGATTGCTTTCAAATTGGAAGTAATAATAAAGCTCTAAAGACATCCAACCAAGTGATCTATTCCAATCTATATATATAAAGTAGGTAGGCCTCAATACAATTTTTTTAAACATTTTTTATTCACTTTGTCCGTAAACATAAAGTTAGTGCTTAAAAATAGTGCTTAAAGAGTGCTAAGATGGTCTTGACATGAGTTACATTCCGGTAGCAAATTATATGTAGTTCATCCATCCGTAGCTCGCTACATTTTCGCTCTTTTCGTTATAATTTTCGTCGTTTCCTCATTACGGATTAACGTGTTTCTACCGCTGTTACCGTTAGTACTCATTGGTACGAATTGCCGATTTTATCCGCCGTCATCACCAAGGCGTGTATGTCATATTATTATCAAGCCATATTAATCGTTTAGTCGACATTTCTAATCATGCGACGATGTTTGGCCACGTTTATTTTTTGTTTACGACTGTCGATTCGTCTGGGACACTTGGGACTCGTTCGGCCGAACGTGGTTCGTCCGGGCGAAGCGGCATCGTACACCAGGAAATAGCATTCCTCATTTCTCCGCACACCATACACGCGCCGTTCCGATTGTGCACGGTCGTTTTTATCTGCTAAGATTGACTGCGAGCCGTTTTGATTCGAATATAATATTTCTTCGTCAGAAACACGCAAGACGTTTACGAATCACTAATACAAGTCGAGTATCGAAATAAATTTCTTTCGGGCGACTTTCGTATACGGCAGTCGTATAGTTTTTTCTTTCATTCGTTTTTGTTTTTTCTTTCCCCGTTTACGTCTCGGTAATGATTAAGTGCCCAAACCATGTTTTCCCATTTCCATCAAATCCTACACGATTCGCATTCCCTTCACCTCCCCTCCACACCCAAACCTATCCCCTCCATTCATTTGGAACAATAATGCCGACTACTTATTCCTTTGCTCGAGCAGAGTGCGTTCACTGCCATTCAACGGAAACAATGTAAAACATTCATCGGCTTATGGCTTTCCGCTTTTCGATTTCTACTTATTTGTTAAGTTTAAAAAATAAATACAAAAACATTTTTCATCCGTCAATCGGAACGAATACAATTGAATGTTTAAACTATGCAATGTGGCGCAAAGTCACGTAATTTGACACTAAAAATCGTTTTCCAATTTGTTGTATATGCATTCATTTAGTTTTCAGTAAAAGGTTGTCCGCATGAATTATAAAAAATTCGTAGTCTTATCAAAACGTGCAATATTAAAAATAAATATTTTAGTTTTGAAAGGAATATGATGTATTTATTTATATTTATTTATTTTTATTATTATATATAATTTATTTATTAGTTTAATGTAAAGCGATAATCTTAAAGATGTTTATATCTGAAAATATTCAACCGAAAAATTGAAAAATATGGGTTTTTAATAATGATTGTCTATTACTCAAGTATTTTATACTTTGAAATTATACAGAAAAAAAACACATTGGCAAATATGAAAATATTTATAAAGGGACATGATCATCAAATCGTCGTTAAAATATTAAATGTTTTCTAAACATTCTACACATAATTGAACCATCGCGGAATTTTTAAAAATTTTCAAAAATCTGTTAATATAAATTATATTTACGCTACAAATTATATCGAATTAATTTTTATATGACTAATATTATTTTATCGAATAATTTTTTTAAAATTTCATTGATTCTATCCAATAATGTGATTTGTAGAAAAAACTTGTTTTTAAAAAAAGTGTTTATTGTCTTTATATCTGGAGTTTTATAATTATTTCCAAATTATAGTTTTCGGAAATATTCTGATATATGTTTAATACGGAATACACATTGAATACACGCAAAAATGCTTTTTTTACTAGTTACTTTTTGGTGTCTATTGTTTTTTTTAAGTTATGTGACATCAAAATAATTGTATAGACGTTTTCATTAGGTGTATATTTTATTCGACGTATACGTTATTTGTTCTAATTTAAACAGAGTAAATCGTGTATATTGAATATATTAAAATCGTTATTGTTAAAAGTGTATATAATATAAACCATAGCAAAATTCAAAATATATAATAATATATTTTTTCCGAAAATTTAAAAAAGCAATATTTGAAAATAATATATAAAGTAATATTTACGAGAATATTATATATATATATATATATATTGTTTTTACCAATCTTTTTGATTACGTCTAAACTTTTATATTTGATTTATAAATGTAATAATTTTTAATAAGTTTACACTTTGGAAAGTTACACGTTTTTATTTGTTTTACAATTTTATGAGAAACATTAAAATGATGAAACTGGAAACGATGGGAGACTGTGAACGTAAAAAATAATTAAATGTCTAAAGAAAAAAAATATATAAAAATATGGACAAATTCAATTTTATTGAGGCAAAAGCTTAAAAAGATAAATTAAAAACTACCGAGTAATATTCGTGTCCGATGTTTTAGATTAGTTTATACATAAATTATTTCCTTTATTTACGTTAGTTTTCATTCAAACTCCTTGTTAAAAATTTCAAAACTTTTTTTGACAATTATTTCATAATATACTATAAACACAAACGATAACGTTATTTAACGAAATTTTGAACAGTGGAAATGTATTTGACGTTAATTACAGTTGTACGAAGATAGTGTTTCATGAAATAGCTTTATCCGAATTTAGAGATCTGAGAGTGAAATATTAATAGAGAACATAAATATTTGCTTAAAATCAGATCCGTCTCTACTTGTCTGAAATAGAATAAGAAAATAACGGTTAATGATACATATTTGCAGTTTCCAGATTAATGTTGCAGCAGTAATGCATTAAGGTAACTTTGTTAATTTCAGTAAACTGAAATCGTAATATTGAAAATTACATTCCTTCTTTTTTATATTATCACGACTTTTCGACGGAGTATACGAACAAAAAAATGAATACGCGTCGTAGACGATAATTAGGCGTTTCCAATGTTGTCTCTACTAATTGAATTTGTCGGCAAATAGATTTGTTATAAGTTTGTTTAAACAATTTTGGCGCGAAATTTCGAAAAATATTTGCTATTTTTCAATGTTTTTTACTTTAATTTACGTTCGTGAACAGTCACACTAATTGATATACGAATTATATTGAAATAATTATATATCACGTATACGATTCGTTCAAATATTTGTAGACTCTCCGATTAATAACATAATACGATTTGTCTTCACTAGGAGTTTGGTTTTATTATATTTTCTCGGTATAATTAAAAAAATTTGTACTAGATTTTTCGAGAATTTTTAATGCGATATCGCAATCAATTTTAATACTTATTTACTAAAGCAACACCCGAGCCCAAATGATTATAAATTAATTCCCGTGTGACAAAGCACGGCATTCCTCCGGTGCTATATTGTTATGACGTAATATTATCGCCAATGAATTTTTTTATATTACCGACACTGTAAACGGTCATAAAAATAAATCCTTTTAAACGATAGTAAAATAGACCTTTCGTTACCGCGAAGACGATTGTGTAACGAAATTGCCGAACAACGTCAACACCGTAATATATTAGCATACTTTACGTATTTTAGTGTTCATGACGTTAAAATATAACTTATGGTATATAATGGCAGTTTATTGTTCGTAGATAGTTATTGAGTTCTTGTAATTTGATTTCGAACATAAATTATTTTTTTTTATTGACACGGTTATGTTATAATATATATGTTTATACAGTTATGTTTACCGATTTAAATTTGGATACGAAATAGTGTTTTTTCAAA